>SNQJ01S0114813.1:39275-50755 GCA_010110895.2 Picea sitchensis
CTCCTTTTGGAAGTAGGGTTTCTTCCTTCTTCTTTTGGTGTGAGTAGATAGGGCTTGATCATCATCTCTTGCTAGTAGCGCTTCACGGTTAGCTACTCTTGTTTCTTCTTGGATGCATTCTTCCCATAGACTATCAAACTTCAGTTTCTCCATTCTAGCACATATCGTTTGGATGAATGCATCCCAAGGTCTTGTGAGACCATTTAGGGACGTCATTATGAGTTCATCTTCATCTATGGTATCTCCAATGGCTTCTAACTGTTCTTTGAATTCTAATATTCTGGAGAAATATTCCTGAATTGTTTCTCCTTTTTACATCCTTGTATTCTTCAATTGAGTTCTTAGATTCATCTTCCGATTTATGTTCTTTCCTTCATACAGTCTGGTCAATGCATCAAACATATCTTTTGGAGTCTTCTTAGATGACACATAAGGAATCAGGTGGTCTTTGATTGAATCTGCAATGATTCTTTTCACCTTGATTGTGTCCTTTTGATGCTTGGCTTTTTCTGGAGCATTGTCAGGTTCTGGAATTTCTCCTTTGAAGAATTTTGCTAGGCCATTCTCTTCAAGAACGAGTCCAATCCTATACTTTCAGGCATGGAATTTTTCCACACCTTCTAGCTTGTCAACAAGCTTAGTGTTTGTAGATATCTTTTACCTAGAGCTAGGAAAAGGACCGAAAAATGAAAATGTTGAAAATCAAATTCTGAACTTACCAGGAGGTGCGCTTGGCTGAGGCAAGTAGCCTGGTGTGTTTGGATCTGAGAAAATCCAACTTTTTCTCCTCCAAACTTGATCTACGGATTTCTAGACCGGTGCTTCTGGTTTTCTGGTACCTCTAGTACTCTGGTACTTCTGGTACACTAGTTTTCTGGTACTTCTGGTACTTTGTGAAACTAAGGTTTCACTTTTTTGGGAGATCTAGCCACTGAAAAGGTGCGCTGAGAGTGCCAAAGTAATCCTTGGGGGAGGGCGCACTTTTCTAGATGGTTTTAGGGCTGAAAAGCTTCACCATCAAAAATCCCTAATTTACATGTACGACAACAGTGACATTTCTCACTCTTGTAAAAGATGCTTTCTTCAACTTGGCTCTGATACCATGTTAATGTTTAAGCCATTATTATAGTTCTTTGTATTTCAATAGATAACAATATCATAACACAAGATCACTCAGAAATACACAATCACAAGAGACACAGCATTTATCCTGTGAAACCCTCTAGGGGAAGAAAACCCAGCAAAACTTCCTTATTATAGATAGTCAATACAATGCCAAGAGATAACTCAAGATAATACAGAAGATCCTCTCCCAAAATATGCACCACTCTATCTCTCTCTCTTCTCCAACTTCAATTCTGAAACTTGTCTCTCAATAATCAAGTGAGGTGTGTGTCTAAGTGAGGCGCTAGCCTCCTTATTTATACAAATCTGGCACGTGTGAAGTGTCTCTTCACTGGCAGGGTCGACTTCTCAAACTAGGTGGTTATAACCACCTTTATTATATTATGGGGCCTCTTAAATATATTCTGGGTCCGACTTCTTCTTTTGCCTATTACAATTACAGTATGACCAATCCATAAAAGGGGATTTGGTCCTTTCACAATAGTCGACATGATCAATCCACAACGGGGATTGATCCAATGAACAATATATCAAATAATAATAAGAATACACTTTGTAGTTACATTATTTCAACAGTAGGTTTCCAGGCCTGTAAGAATCTCTCTCCATGTGAGAGAGTTTGTTGGGAAGTGGTTTTATCCTAGAGAGAGTCCAGCACCAGCTACGGAGCTCTGAGAATTTCTGATCCGGCCTGTTGTTGAGACCCTGAGAGGGAGGTGAAGAAGTCGATGGACTGTGTGACAGGGAAGGTGTATACTCCTAGGTGGAACAAGCATATGGGGAGTGAGAGTCTGTGAGTAGTGGGCGTAGGAAGGCTCTTGAAGAGAATCCTTCCAGTTGCACTATGCAATTTTCCTGTAACCTTAGCCTAGTATAGGATTCCCTTGCCCTAGGTGGAGCTTAGTCCCCGCTCAGGGGTGACCCACTACTGAGCGTGATGAGCAGCATGGTCTAAGGCTTGGAGGTTCATGGAAGGTCTGCACGTAATTTGTGGTGTTACTCCAGTTTAAAAGATAAGTATTAGTTTGTGCTTAATTTATACGTTATGTATGTTTGTGCTAATGATGCTTGAATGTTACCATGTATTCTGTTGCATGTGGATTTACTGTTAATATTGTTTGAATCTGAATGGTAACAGTGACTCTGTGTTATGTGTTTAATTTTGATTGAAATGCATGTTATATATATATATATATTTGTGAATGTTCTATAGTGGTAGCATTGCCCAGCCTGTTGGTGGCTGGGGATGTTACAATATGGTATCAGAGCTAAGAGAAGTGTCTGAGAGTGGCATTTCTTGGCATTTTGGTGCCTCGAGATGTTACAAATTGGTATCAAATATAAGTGAAGTGTCTGAGTAGTGGCATTTCCCGGCTTGTTGGTGGCTGGGGATATTACAAATTGGTATCAGAGCATGGTTTCGACACTGAGCCTGGATGGGCCATGTTCGTAGTTAACAAGCAAAAACATTTAGCGTGAATTGTTGTCGAAAGGGAAAAAATCGAGGTTCAGAGGGTCCCTGTGTGCAAGGAGTGCGTCAACAGAGTCTTTGACTCAAAAATATCAGGAGAAATAGATTGAGTTTTCTCATGAAGGGACACGAAGATCTGTTGCAAGGAGTGGACAGATCCAAAAGTCGACTGAGTTTCAAAGCAACCCTCTAAGGAGAAAGGGGTTGGAGAAATGAAGCTCAGGAGGAGGAGCGACAGAAGTTGTTAGATATGTAGTTGGAAGGATTCTAGACCGTTAGATTCGTGTCCAAGAAAGCAAAGGAGAGCATTGCGGAGGAAAAAGATCCCAAGCCATCGGATCTGAGCGCAAAGGATTGACATTCATCTGATCCAAGTTGAAAGGTGGCGTAATATCCACAACTACGGAGCGAGAGCACTTTGAAAGTTCTGTGATCGAGGAGAAAGCAAAATAGCCGAAGTAGATCACAACCGTCTGTTGTGAAGGACACGCGTCAAGAGATCGGGTACTTCGGGTGGAAGTACTTCGTGAGGAGGCAAGTGCAGTGAGTTTGAAACTCTCGAAGCCTGAAGTGTCGAAGTCACTCATAGTCATTGATCATGAAGGAGGACATGTGTTGGTAGATCGTGAACTCTAGGAGAAAGCGCTCTGGGTAAAAGCAAGTGTAGAGGAGTTGAAACTCCTGAAGTCCGAAGCTCGAATAGCCAAAGTGGTGAGTCATAATGACGTCACCAAGAGGTGACATGGACCTTTCCTATACCTGCCATGTGCCCTCACCTGGAATGTTTATAGTTGTACTATGTGGGCCTTAAGGTTGAATAACATAGTTAAAGGTCGGAAGACCCACACTGGCCTTGATCACGATACATCAAGATCAACGGCCAAGAGGCATTGCGGGAACCCAAGTTTCACAGGAGTTAATTCTCCAAGGCGATCCCGCAATCCAAAACATGATTTTCACCAAGGGGTTGTGTGTCAGCGTCAGAAGAATTGTGGGATGAAAGGAGGGTTACTCCAAACCACCATTGCATTCCCCCATAATTGGAAAGTGTAAGTGATGTGACGTAATGACATCAACAAAAGTGCCATGGAGGTGTTCAGAAATTAACGGTTCAGGGCATTGGGGGTGTGTGGATGTAAATCCTCTGAAGTCCCGAAGTTATGAATCTCTGAAGTCCTGGAGCTCACATGCTTGAATTTCCACAGTAGGTGTCAGTCATTGGATGTTGGGTAGTCATGGACTGTTGATCCACCCTACTTAGTGAGTCTGGTAATCTGAACTCCGAGGGATTGTTGTGTGGTGCTTTGAGATCTTCCGAAGCTGAAGGTCGAAGGCTAGAGTAAGCGATTATTGATCTAGTGCTTGGTCATGACCCATGGTCATGTGGGTTGGGAACTAAGAGAAAGGGGATAGTGCCTGAAAACTTCACCGAGTAGATCCCCAAAAGAAAATTGAGTTTGAAAGTTTTCTTGAATCAGATTTGTTTATGAATGTTGTGGGATTTGTTAAGGAATGATGGCCTAACAAATTATGGTTGTCTACATGTTTTGTTTGCAGAAGTTTAACGAGTGCCAAAACTAAATAGAGTTTCCACTAAGTGAAAAGAAATGGAAGAGTCACGGACTGCTTCCAATTCAGAGAATGAAACAAAAGGAATGGGTGTCCATTTGGGATTTGAAGGATCGAACTCCGATGGACATGGAGAAGAGATAGATAAGGAAGGGCATATAACAGGAAGCTCATGAAAGCTAAGGAACAACAGGGTGAATTCAACCTAAAGTTGATGCAGATCCTGGAAAGGATCGAAAAGAAGTTGGATAAGGAGGGTGATTCAAGAAAAATAGGGAGTCGTGGACCCCCTGAGAAGAAAAGAAGATCAAGAAGTGTTAGCAGGCATCATTGTCACTCCCCGAAACATTCCAATAAGGAAGCACGCAATAGTTCAAGCCCATATCCTACCAAAAAACATAGGATATTTGGAGTGGATGAACTAAAGGGAGAAATGAACAAGATTAAGCCTCCTATGTTTGATGGAGAACATAAGAAGGAGGAAGATGTTGAGGCATGGTTGCTTGGAATGAGGAAATATTTCCAACTGCAAAAATATTCCTCTCATGTTGAAGGAAGAATTGCAATCTATCAACTGAAATGAAAAGTATCCATGTAGTGGGATCAACTGGTGCAGGTGAAGAACATTAAAGAGAAGGATATCACCTAGAAATAATTCAAGAGGTATTTCAAAAATAAATACTTGACTATAATATATTATGACCGAAAGATGAAAGATTTCTTTGAACTCAAGTTGGGCAGCATGACCATTAATGAATACGAACGAAGGTTCTTGGAGTTATTGAAATGTGTTCCCTTCATCAAGGATGAGATTGTCAAAATTCAAAGGTATCTTAGTGGACTATCACCTTCCATTGGGGACACGTTTCAGTATGATGACCATAAGACTATGGAAGAAACTATAAGAAGAGATAAATGCTTATGTGAACAACAAAGAGAATATCCTACTTTTCGGAAGGCTTGGGATGACCAGAAGAAGTTTAAGAAAGAGAAAAGGCAGAAGGGAAACAAACCTCCCTTTTTCAAAAATAGTCCTCAAGGGAAGCCATCATTTAGAGAGTCGAGAATGACTAATGTAGGGGGACAAAGGCCAAGGCAGATGCCCATTCAGTGTTGGGTTTGTGAGGGAAACCACAAGTACAAAGATTGTCCCCACAAAAATGGAAAAGTGAGAGTTTTCCATAATGTTCAGCAGGTAGAAACAGTGGAGGACATGGGTGGTAAAATACCAAGGATCTATGCAGCCCTGGACAACAATCATGTTGAATTTAAATCACACATGATTGAAGAGGAAGGTATGATCAACAACCATCCCTTTACTATTTTAATTGATTCAGGGGCTAGTCATAGTTATATAGACCCTAGGATGGTGGAAAGTTTTCAATTGCCAAGAACCAAGCATGGAAAATATTGGTTAGTGAAGTTGGCTACTGGAGCCAAGAGAAAGGTTGTTGAGCTAGTTAAGTCATGTCCAGTGGACATGAATGGAATGAGCATAAGGGTTGAATTGAACATCTTACCTTTGGGTTCATATAACTATCAAATTTGGATGGATTGGTTGGACTAGCACCATCCCATCTTAGATTTTCGTAACAAGGCATTCACTTGCCTGGATGAGGAAGGAAACCCAAGGAAATTCTAAGGAATTTCCAGAGAAATTGTTGTCAGGAAAATCTCAGCATTGCAACTGAACAAGTGCTACAGGAAAGGTTGTCAATTATTTGCAGCCCACATGGAGGAAGCACCTAAGGATAAAGTAACAAAAATAGAATATCATGCGGTATTAAAAGATTTCGAAGATGAATTTCAGGAGGTACCAGGATTACCCCCAAAAAGAGATATTGACTTCTCTGTAAAGCAAATTCCTAGAGCAGCTCCAGTGTCAAAAACTCCTTACAGAATGAGTACACCAGATCTGAAAGAACTGCAATTCCAGCTTGAAGAGCTTCTGAAGACTGGGTATATACACCCAAGTGTGTCACCTTGGGTGCCCCGGTCTTGTTCGTGAATAAGGATGGGACATTGACATTGTGCATTGATTTCAGACAATTGAACAAAGTGACTATCAAGAACAAGTATCATTTGTCGAGGATCGATTATCTCTTTGATCAGTTGAAGGATGCCAAGATATTTTCAAAGATAGATGTCAGGTCAGGTTACCACTAGGTAAGGATAAAGGATGAGGACATCAGCAAGACTGCCTTTAGAACAAGGTATGGTCATTATGAATTCACAGTGGTTCCATTTGGGTTGTCGAATGCGCCCAATGTCTTATGTGCCTAATGAATGGCGTATTCATGGAATATATGGACATGTTTGTCATAGTCTTTTTGGATGACTTCTTGGTGTATTCCAAGTCAGAGGAAGAGCATGAACAACATTTGAGGATGGTGTTGTAGGTGCTAAGGGAGAACCAACTGTATGCCAAGTTGAGAAAATGCTTGTTTTAACAAAATCAGATCCATTACTTGGGGCATATCATTTCAAAAGATGGGATAGTTGTAGATCCTGAGAAGATAGAAGCCATCAGAGAATGGTCAGCACCAAATATTGTGACAGAAGTCAGATCCTTTATGGGTCTATCTAGATATTACAGAAGGTTCATTGCAGGGTTCTCAAGGATATCTCACCCTATCACTTCCTTGCAAGGGAAGGAGAAGAAATTTCAGTGGACAGAAAAATGTGAGAGAAGTTTCCATTGATTGAAGCAGTTGTTAACCAGTGCTCCAATCTTGAGGATTCCATATTAGAATGAAGACTTTGTAGTGTGTACAGATGCACGCAAAGAAGGACTGGGAGGAGTCCTCCGTCGGAATGGATTTGTAATTTTTTATGAATCCAGAAAGTTGAAAGAGCACGAAAAGAACTATGCAACTCATGATTTGGAGTTGGCAGCCACAGTACACACTTTAAAGAAATGGAGGCATTACCTCATGGGAAGGAGGTTCGAACTGAGGACATACCATAACGGTCTGAAGTATTTGTTTGATCAGCCAACTATGAATGCTAGGCATAGCAGGTGGTTGGAGTTTCTTTGTGATTATGACTTTGATATCAAGCATATCAAAGGAAAGGAAAACAAAGTGGTTGATGCACTCAGCAAGAGAGTGCATGAATTGCATGCTATGACCATTAGCATGTACTGAATTGATATTAAAGGCAGAATTTCGAAGGCTGCAAATGCATATTTGCAGTACATGGATTTGGTAGAAAAGCTACAGCAAGGTGAGATGCCACAGAAAGTGGAAAATTATAAATTGAAAGTCGATGGAACACTTCTGTACAAGAACAGAATTTATGTACCTAATGTCTAGGACTTGAAACTTATGATTTTGAATGAAATGCATAATGTGCCTTATGCAGGGCACCCTGGATATCAGAAAATTGTGGTAGCAGTCAAGAGCCATTACTTTTATCCAAGTATGAAGAAATAAATTACAGAATACATCGCCAGATGTATGGAATGCCAGAAGGTTAAAGCTACGAAGCTCTGAGAATTCTTGATCTGGCCTGTTGTCGAGACCCTGAGAGGGAGGTGAAGGAGCCGATGGACTGTGTCACAGTGAAGGTGTATACTCTCAGGTGGAACAGGCATGTGGGGAATGAGAGTACATGAGTAGTGGGCATAAGAAGGATCCTAGAGAGAATCCTTCTGGTTGCACTATTCAGTTTTCCTGTAACCTCGGCCTAGTCTAGGATTCCCTTACCCTGGGTGGAGCTTAGTCCCAGCTCGGGGGTGACCCATTGTTGAGCATGATGAGAAGCGTGGTCTAAGGCTGGGAGGTTCATGGAAGTTCTGCACGTAGTTTGTGGTGTTACTCCAGTTTAAAAGATAAGTATTAGTCTGTGCTTAATTTATACGCTATGCATGTTTGTGCTATTGATGCTTAATGTTATCGTGTCTTCTATTTCATGTGGATTTACTGTTAATATTGTTTGAATCTGAATGGTAACAGTAACTCTATGTTATGTGTTTAATTTCGATTAAAATGCATGTTATATATATTTGTGAATGTCCCACAGTGGTAGAATTGTCTGGCTTGTTAGTGGCTGGGGAAGTTACAATATGGTATCAAAGCTAAATGAAGTGTATGAGAGTGGCGTTTCCCGACCTGTTGGTGCCTGGGGACATTACAAATTGGTATCAGAGCTAAGTGAAGTGTTTGAGTAGTGGCATTGCCTAGCTTGTTGGTGGTTGGGGATGTTACAGTGAGTATGTCAATCGACCCTTTGAAGAATACCTACTTCGATCTGGTATTGACTGGAAGTGGTTGGTTCTTCACACACCTCAGTAGAATGGAGATGTAGAATGCAATAATTGGATATTAGTTGAAATGGTTAGATGTCTTCTATAGGCTAAAGACCTACCTCCTCTCTTTTGGGTTGAAGTGGTATATTGTGCCAATTATCTTCTCAATTGCATCTTGACTCGAGTTGTTCCTTTCATGACTCTTATCAAATGATGGTATGGAAATAAACCTTATATTGGACCCCTTTGTGTGTTCGGATATGTTTCTTGGGATCACATTCCTGATGATTGTCAAAATAATTTGGATGCAAATATTCATGCTTGCATCATGATGGGATACTCTAAAGAGTCGAAATCCTATCGACTGCTTGATCCTATTCGACGACACATTATGATTCGACGCAATGTTCGGTTTGATGAGAATTCTTACGGAGTTAAGTTTTTGAATGCCTCCTCTTTATTGTTGTAGGATACTCATTTTGATGTTGTATCGGACATTGGTTCTCCTACTCCCCTCTTCAGTCCTTCGACTAGTCCGTCGAACCTTCTGCTTGTTTCAACTTGATTGTCAATCTCTGAGTTGACTAGTTCGATGTCTTCTATTTCGACTAGTCCACCAACTGAAAAACCTCTGAATTATTATCAACCTACTAAAGTGAACCACAATTCACCTGCTTCTTTTCTACCTTGTTGGGCTTCCAAGACAATTGAATTTGTTAGAGCTAATGTTGGAGATGCCTCCTGCAGATGACAAACTCAAAGTCAAAAGCAACATGCTAGCATTTCCCTCATGACTCATGTCCTTGAAACCTATGATCTTGTTACCTACTCTGATGCTGAAGGATGATCCAAATATGAACAGGCAATGAAGACTGAAATTGATTCCTTATCGAAGAATCAAACCTGGGACTTGGTTTCCCGGCCTCCTGGAAAGAACATTGTGAAGTGTCAATGGGTCTACAGGACCAAATTTACCTTTGATGGTGTTGTTGAAAAAAATAAGGCACACCTCGTTGCGAAGGGATTTTCTCAACAAGAAGTCATCGAATACACTAAAACATTTTCCCTCGTTGCAAATATGAACTATGTTCAATTGATTCTTTCCCTCACTGCTCATTTTGGATGGAAGATTCATTAGATGGATGTTAAGAGTGCCTTCTTCACAGAGACCTATCTGACGAAATTTGCATGGAACAACCACCTGGCTTCGTGATGGATTCCAATTTGGTATGTCGACTTAAGAAGTTGTTTTATGGTTTGAAGCAAGCTCCCTATGCCTGGTACGCTAAGATTGACACTTTCTTTCTTAGGCTTGGTTTCAAACGGTGTGAATATGATCACAACCTTTATGTTCTCCACTCTAATGGAGACACTTTGATTGTTTTTTTATATGTTGATGACTTAATCATTACTGGCAATCACAATGATCTCATCTTTGGATTGAATATACAGCTTGTTGACTCCTTTGACATGACATATATTGGCACTCTACAGTATTTTTTGGGTCTTCAAGTATTACCACTGCATGATGGTTTTTTCATTTCTCGGTCTAAATATGTAATGGATCTATTGACATGTTTTAAGATGGTTGATTGCAATCCTTGTGCCACTCCCTTTCAGTATAGAATGAATCTTACTAAAACCCGTGCAACACCCGTTGTCGATGCTACTCTCTATCAAAAATTGGTCGGTAGTCTTATTTATCTTAATCATAGTCGACCTAGTATCTCCCTTGTTGTTGGTGTGGTTTCTCGATTCATGCAAGATCCCAGAGAAAGCCACTAGAAAGTAATCAAACGCATTGTTCAATATCTGAAGGTTACCACTAATTTTGGTATCAAATATTGTCATAGTTCAGATTCATTAGTCAGCTTCACTGACTCCAACTAGGTTGGCGACGGAGATAACTGGAAGTTCACTTATGGGTATGTGTTTTGTTATAGCATTGGACCTTTGGTGTGGTTGTGCAAGAAATAGAAGGTAGTCTCTATGTCTACTACAGAAGCATAATATCATGGTATTGTTCAAGTAGGTACTTAAGTATTTCGGATTCGTCAACTTTTGGGTGAGATTTCCTTTCCTTTTTATGACTACAATCTTTTGTGATAATCAAAGTGCCATACAGGTTGTTGAAAACCTTGTTGCTCACACTAAGATGAAACATGTTGAGCTACATGATCACTATTTATGAAAGTTGGTTCATAATAACATTATTTCTCTTGAAGATCATTGCACTAAAGATCAAGTTGTTGATATCTTCACCAAACCCTTAGTTGAAGACATATTTATCAAGATTTGCACCTTGCTTGGGATTCAAAAGATACAATTATGGGGGAGTGTTCCAATGATGTAATTTCACCTCCTGAATCTCCAAAGTTGTATTTTGGTGGGGGGTGGTGGAACATCAAGCATTGATGGTCCATCCCACATCTCCTAGGTTCATTCGGTCGAGAGGTCGACCTACATCTGGACACAGTCGATCAAGTGATCGACCAACACACCACACCAGTTGGTCGGGTAGTTGACGTGCCCGTCAGTCGAACAGTTGACCAGCAGTCAAAGATAGTCGTACGATGGATCGACCAACCCTACAATCGACTACAAGTTGGATGGATAGTCGGTTGGATCGAGTCCTATCGAGTCGAATTGACAGAGTGGATTTTGTGGATTCAACTCTAACCATCGACGCTTATATGTGGACAATATATTATAGATTCTATGAGAATCAGTTAGATCTTGAGACTATAAAAGAATACCCCTTGGGTCATTATCATAATGTGAAGTGTGATTTGATATTTCACAATAGATCATGCAGATAAAGATGTGCAATATGCACTATGATGTTCTGATCACAATACTTTGTGCTTTAAGTGTTTTAACGGTGTCTTTAGATGCCACCTCTGTTCATCGAAAAATTTATTCAATTTTCTGCAGTACTATGTTCTTTGTTTCATATCATGTTCCATTTCATTCCCCAACAGTTGTGATGAAATCCCAATATCGTGTTTTCATTTGGATCTTGAATCATAGCATTGTTTGAGCTAAGCACATAGTTCTAACATGTTT
>SNQJ01S0114814.1:12746-41009 GCA_010110895.2 Picea sitchensis
GGTGCCCTTTTGTGAAGAGATACAACCCTTCATATGAGGTGTCTCTTCATTAGTAATTATTAGTTAGTGATTTAAGTCGAGGGGGTTTGATGAAACGATGGGGAATTTGTGCTTGCATTCTCTCCACCTGGGTTCAAATCCTTAGTGAGACTTTGGCCTGTTGTGATAAGGATAGAAGAATAGGCAGCGCCCTTGAGTGGGACCCCCTTGAGTGTGTCTCTAGATGTCTCGGTTCTTGCTAAGTCATAAGTTTTTTTCTAGGTGTTGACTTGTGGGTTGTTGGCACTAGCCTAAGGTTTACAGTGGTAGCCAACCTGATTTGAATATAGGCCTCGCCCAAGTAATCCAAGTGAATTACCGATTCCCCTAGATCTAAAAAAAATATTAGTTATTTATTTATTGTTTATTGATTCATATTAATTATATTTTATATTATACATTAATGTTATTTATGTTCACAACATACAGTGACATCATGAACATAAATTGTACATATGGAAATTTAGTAAAGTGTGAATTATGCATGGTAGCTTAATTAAAGAGTGTGATGTGATCTTGTATGATAGTTTAATTAAGGAGTATGTAGTAGTGTAAAAATCTGCACGACATCACAATTAAAAAGTACAACATCTCAATTAAAAAAAATCATAAGGCGGTATAAGCATACTACCATTGTTTTAGTGAGCATAAAACAATGACGACTAGGTGAATTCAAATCAACACCATAAGGTATAGTTATTTATTTTTGAAGATACAAGAAGTACTTAAAAAAAAAGAACTACATTCATAATTTGAGTTACAACCACATGAATCTGCATTTTTTGGTAATCCATTGCTTTGAAATCCTTTGCACTTTTATAGTCTCTGCGAATTTTGCTTTCAAAGCCCTCTGAAAACTCTATTTAAACTCAAATTTTCAGAGTTGTATGAGTCTCATTTTGAAGGAGTTGTAAGTCTTTTTAGGAGTTATAAGGATCTTTGATTTTTTTATTGAAGCTATAAGCTGATTTTTTGGAGTTATAAAGAAATATGGCGAATATTAATAATTTCATGATGTTTGAGTCTCATAAATTAAATGGAAAAAAATATCATGCCTGGAAACAAAAAATGGAATAGATTTTTTTTAATCATGATCTTTGGGAACTAGTTATTGGGGCAATGCCAAAACCCGATTCCATGAATAATGACTATAAGCGGAAAAATAAAAAATGCATTAATTCTTCTTACCTTTACTTTGTAGGATGATCTTCTTTCCCACATTCACAGTATTACTAATGTTATTGATGTTTGGAAGAAGTTAAAAAAATTTATATGAAACTTCATATGAACTTTGAATTTTGTTGTTGAGAAACAAATTAACCACTTTAAATATGGTAGCATCTAATTTCATTACAGATCACTTTCAGAAGTTGTAGGAATTAAAAAATGGGTTATCAATGTATGACACATACATAAAAGATAAGGAATTCATAACCATTATGTTTAATATCCTATCAGATGTGTATCAGAATTTTGTAACCTCATTTGGTGTATCTTCTTGAAATCAAGTTCCCACATTTGAAGAAGCTATAGGCTTATTACTCTAGGAAGAGTAGTGACTCGAGAAAAATGAAATTGCAAAACCAAATAAAGCTTTTAGAAGAAGATATAGAGGAAGAGGTCGTAACAAAGGTCATTGAGGAGGAAGGTATAGTTCGCATTAACATTGGAGGCAAAATTCTTCAAAATATAGAGGCACTTTTCAAAGTTCTAAGTGTTGCAATTATTGTAGCATGAGTAATCATAATGAAGAAGAGTGTTATCTTAAGCAATGACATAAGGTTGGCATGAATAGAGGTAAAGAACATCATATGGAAAGAAGTAGAGGGGAAAAGCATCAAATTCAGTTTCTATAAAGTAGTACAGTGGTTCTGCAAGAACCTACAACTAATTATTTATCCATGGTTTCTCATATTGGGATCTCTACTTCTCAACGTGTCTAGTATGGTGATTCAAGAGCCACCAAGCATATCACTGGCAAGCAAGAAGTTTTTTCAAAACTTTCTCCATGTGATAACGAGATCATTATTCTTGGTGATGACAATATTCATTAGGTACAAGGAAGAGTTGAAGTACCCATGAGAGTTTCAAAAGATTGCATAAAAAATATACAGAATGTTTTGTATGTTCATGGTTTAAAGACAAACTTTCTTTCCCATAGTAAAATTATTGATGAAAAATACATTGTTGTGTGTGATTAAAGATCATACCTACAAATATCATTGCTAGCAGTGTAATAACATGTACATGTTTGATGGTATTCCAAAGAAACAAGAAGTTTTTGTTGGCATGTTCTACTTCAAAAAATCAATTATGTCATGAAAGATATGGTCATCTTAACTACTTTTATTTGAAGTTGTTTCATAAACATAATTCGACGAATGGATTTATTAAAATGAGGAAGATAAAGGTGTATTTAAAGCATGTATATTAGAGAAGCAACATATTTTCAAATTTGATAACAAAAAATAGAGGTAGAGAACATCATATAGGAAGACGTAGAGGGGGAAAGCATCAAATTCATTTTGTATAAAGTAGTACATCGATTCCACAAGAACCTGCAATTGATTATTTGTTTATGGTATCTCATATTGTCATCTCTACTTCTCAATGTGTCTGATACTTTGATTCGAGAGCCACCAAGCATATCACTGATAAGAAAGAAGTTTTCTCAAAACTTGCTCCATGTGATAACGAGATCATTATTCTTGGTGTTATAATATTCATTAGGTACAAGGAAGAGGTGAAGTACGCTTGAGAGTTTCAGTATATTGCATAAAAAATATAAATAATGTTTTGTATGTTCCTGGGTTCAAGGTAGTTAGTCCAATAAAACCCTATAGATACCGGCCCTTTCGACATCATCTACAAGCAAGCAAAGTCTCACCTGAGGTATCCATATGGGGACTGCATGAACCAAGATTCTGCAGTGGTGAGGGAAAGAAGGGAGACACGCTCTGTCATACCTACAAGATCCTTTTGCGCACTAGATCCTAGTTAACATGTCCTCGTTACTTAATTCTATATGCATATCAATCCATATTCATGTCACTTAGTGGTTAAACATACAATTAATGCTACTACACATTAATCTATCGACAATATAAGTAAATATAAACATTCATACATAGTAAATGAAATAATTATCACAATACAAACATGAATAATCATTCGATAGCACAATTATACATAGAGTTACCATGGTTCACCCCCTCATGGGCTACGTCCACAAAAGATTTTTTTCTTTATTATATTTATGGCATTCTGCTTGCGCTCTACGCTACAATGGATGTTCAATACACATGATCCGGATTTATGAGCGGAATGAAATGATACCACAGATTTATAACATTAACACACAGACACAGTGAACAATAACAGAGACACATTAAAACTTGACTTCTATTAAATAAGAAATATGTCGAAAAATGTAAAATGCAGACTAAAAACAAGCTTGCTAGAATGATGGCAACTTATCTCTAAGAAGAGATGTGACAACTATGCTCATTTGCAATAAGATGAGTACAATGCGGATATGAAGGCCTCTTTACAATAAATATGAATGCCAAAACCCTAAACATCCAAAAACCTAACCCTAGGATATGAAGCGTCAAAAGTCATGTGGGCCCAGTTGTGGTAAGTTAGTACATCAACTTCCCAGGGTCGTAAGTTTTGCATACGATCTCCATTTAGGGCGCATATATCGCATTGGAAAGGTATTGACAAGGACCTTCATTTAGGGGGGCTCAATCATAGCCTTTGGCTATCATTGAGGTGCCCGATTGTGAAAATACGTTGTTTAGGCCCTCAAAATGGCCCCGAAAGTTTGGGACCCGAAGGACTGCTAAAAATAGTAAGTTGCCAACAAAATGTTTTGAGCTAGTTGGAAAAGGTGGGTGGCCACGGAGATCCTCCTGAATCAATCCTCCCCCCTTAGGAATAAATGGTCTCCATTACGTTGATTTCCCCCATTATATGAGGAAATTTCTGTTGAATTTGGCCCCGAGTGAGCCACTTTCCTTGGTGTAGGAGTTGCCCTGCTTTGACAACCCGATAAAGATAGATCCTCTGCTAGTGAGTGCGCTTGACCTGTGTGTCCATGGTTTGATTAGTGGATGAATGTTCCATGTATTCAGGGTTGAGCTCCGTTGTCGTTATTTGTTCTACTACCTCCAAGGTGTCCAATAATGGTGGAAAATAAGGTCGAAGGAGGTCCACATTGAACACTAGGTGAAATCCAAGGAAGGGGGGAAGGTTGAGCTCAAAAGCATTATCACCCACAACCTTGGTGATAGTGTAAGGTCCATAATGGAGTGGATGAATCTTTCGATGAGGCCCTGTAAGGAATTCTTTCTACAAATGCAACCAAACTTTGTCTCCCACCTGAAACTGGTGTGGCACCCGGTGTTGATCATGGTGTTTCTTGTACTTGGTATTGGACTTCTCTAAAATATATTGGACCTGTTGGCGAATGTTATGGATCCACTCAATGAATCGGGTGGCTTTGTCAGATTCAGTTGGAGCATGCGACGAGTCTACCTGGGTGGTCGCAAGGGGCAGTGCAACATCCATGGGACCCAATGGTTGAAATCCCAACCCCACCTAAAAGGGGTTGTGGTTGGTTGAGCTATGTATGGCTCTGTTGTAGTTGTGTTGAACATAGGGAAGACTCTCATCCTAGGTGTGAGGGTGCTTGGAATTGTACGTGCACAGGATGTGCCTGATCATTTGGTTAACGACCTCGATTTGGCCATTTTCCTAGGGGTGGAAGGCAGTGGAATTCGTGAGCTTGGTGTCCAGCAGTGACCAGAGGCTCAACCAGAATGTGTTGAGGAATTGGTTGTCTCGAGCTGAGATAATGGTTTGTGGGATCCCAAAGTGTACCCACACTCATTCAAAGAAAATCTTGGAAGTGGACTTGGTGAGCTTGGTGTCCAGTAGTGACCAGAATGTGTTGAGGAACCGACTATCTTGATCTAAGATAATGGTTTGTGGGATCCAACAGTGTACCCACACTCATTCAAAGATCTTTCCAGTGGCCTTCATTATGATGCTCTTCTTGTAGGCATCCAAAATCACCATCTTGGAAAAGCGATCAACAACCACAAAACACAATCATTTCCTCGCTTGGTGGATGGAAGGCTCGACATGTAGTCCATTGATATGGATTCCTAGGGCCTATCAGGAGTAGGCAGAGGAGTGTATAGGCCTTGTTTCTTAGTGGCCGGTTAGGAAATAACACAGGAAGTGCAGGACGGGATATACTTACTGACATCCTGTTGAAGTTTTGAACAATAGAAATGTCGTTGTAGCACTGCCACTGTCTTTTCCACACCGAAGTGTCCTTCCACCTGAATGTAGTGGGATTCCCAAATTAGCTTCACTCGCTTGCCTGATGGAACATAGAGATGGCCCAGATGACACAAAAACTCATCCTGAAGATGGAAATTAGTGACAATTATGTTTGCGTCCAACATCTGGTAGGTGTTGGTGAATTCAAGATCTATCTCATAGAGGTGGGGCCATCCAGAGGTCTCGTGGCCGCAAGAGTCTAGCAGTGTGGTGAGTTTCGGGACTGGAGATCGGCTGAGGAAATCAACGAACTGATTGGTACTTACTATTTTATACTTGATGTTGAGGTGGAACTGCTGAAAATATGTGGACCACTTGTGATGGTGGTCATTCTCCAATTTTTCTTGTGTCTGCATGAACTACGGCGACTTATTATCAGTGTGGATGACTATCTCCTTCTCAAGAATGTAATACCTCCACCGACAACAGGCTTGCACAATGGAGTACATTTCTTTGTCGTAAGTAGGTTACTTATGGATGGCATATGATAGTGTCTCACTATGATAGGACACGTGGTGGCCATGCTGAGTGAGGATTGTTCCCACAACATAGTCTGAAGCATATGCCTCGATCTCAAAGGGTTGTTGTAGACCAAGTAATGAAAACACTGGGGTTGAGCACAAGTGTTGCTTCAGATCACTGAACTCTTTTTGTTGGGACAGACCCCACACAATTTTTTCCTTACCACCACCCCTATTTATTTGATTGAGGGTCGATGCAATATGGGAGAATCCCAACACGAACCTGCGATAGAAATTGGCAACGCCTAAGAATCTCTAAAGCTCAGTGAATGTCGTTGGAGATGGCTAGTCACGAATGACTTGGATCTTGGCTGGATCAACATGCACACCATGCGCATCAACAATGTATCCTAAGTACTCGACCTTGTCCATGCTGAAGGAGCATTTTTCCAATTTGGCATATAACTTGTGCTACCGCAGAGTGTGCAAAACTTGTTGAATATGCTGCAATTTTTCTACCCAAGTCTTGTTGTAGATTAGGATGTCATCCAAATACACCACCACAAAATAAGTAGTGAAAGGTCTCAATATATATTCCATCATCCTCATGAAAGTTGTTGGGGCATTTTTCAAACCAAAGGGCATGACCAACCATTCAAAAATACCTTCTTTTGACTTGAAGGCAATTTTCCATACATCTATCTATTCTATTGGGACCTGATGGTAGCCATGCTACAGATCAATCTTACTGGAGTATTTGACCCCCTTTATTTGATTAAGGATATCGTCGATTCTGGGAATCAGGTACCGTTTCCTGACTGTGATTTTATTTAGGTCCTGGTAATCAATGCAGAGTCGCCAGGTCCCATCTTTCTTCTGCACTAGAACGATTGGGCTTCCACAAGGTGATGAGTTGGGTCAGATGTGCCCCTTGTGGAGAAGTTATTGGATCTGATGTTATATCTCCTCATTTTCTAGCAGAGAGTGGCGATATACTGGCCCATTGGGTATCGATGCGTTGGGGGTCAGATCGATGGGATGCTTGACCTGATAGTGTAGACGTACCCTAGTAGGTGATGAGAATATGTCTTTGTATTCTTCCACGACCTTATTCACTTGCTTCTGTTGCATGGAGATGTCGACCACAGAGGCCATGGATGTGGATGCAACCTTTCACTCACTTTGAGAGCGAATCATGAAGAAGACAAACTTCCCAGTCTCAGAAATGACCTTCCTGCATTACTTGGAAGATATCAAGGAAATAGCACTAGGTGGGACTACCTAGGGTATCCTGTACAATTTCCTGTTCAAAGTAATAATAAAATTGTGAGGCCTAGACTCATATATAACATGACATTTCCATAAATAAGGTTGGGCCAAAATAACAACACAAACTTCAGGGGGAGAAACATCACACAATACCTCATCTTTGAATGGCTTGATGCGGTACAACATGTGGCACTATTGGGTAATGCGAAGATCGCTTCCTTGACGGAGCCATCCGATGGTGTAGGGTTGCGAGTGCTATGGAATAATTCCCCTATGGACATGTGAATTTTCCCTTGGAGTATATACCCCTCTACCAAGACAAAAAACTACTTCTGGTCACTACCATTCCTATAGATTAATTATGTCCATCGAAAAAGAGAGTAAGAGGGATAGTATAATGTACCTCACTTTCAAAGTTTTTCCATGCTTCTCTAATCTACAAGTTCCAAATAGTACCTGAGATGGATGACAAAAGAAAAATGATTGTCTCCTACTCTAATGGATTAGACAAAATTGATCTATCTATGAAGGATTAGAACAAGCATAGACAAATATATGTAGACACATATTAGAAGGAAATAGGCCAAGTATATTGATGAGAACTTTAAAGAGATACTTACAATCATGGATGGTGTTGCAAAAACTTCTCCAAGTCCTCCTCATCCAACCCCTTGCTCGAAATATCCACGATCAGAATGACAATGATTTTGTTGATTATTTTCCTCCTTGTTCACCATGAGAATGCCTCCATTTATAGGCTTTGGGAGGTCCAACCACCTTGGTTGTATTTGGGATTAGTTGAGGATATGACTCCATCAATTGTGATATCTCCCTTAGATGCGGCCTAATGGTTAGATTCGAGCCAAACCAACTCAAATCATCTATAGATTTCCTTAGAGAAAAGGGGATTTCTTTCCAAGATTTTCTCAACCAATTGACGCTCCTTTACAACGAGAAACAAAGTGCTACAAAACTCTCTGATAGATAGACAGAGAGTGCTAGCACTCCCTGCATATGAGCAGGGGAGCTTTGTCTTCCAAAAATTGTCAAGATGACCATTTCTCATAGAAAAACACTTTGTTTTGTCTATCAAATGATGGGGCTTCTTCTTCTAACATGTTTTAGGGGTCATATCAAGTGTTCTCATGGTTTCATTTGTGATGCAACACTTACGTGACGAAAATGTGATAAAAGTGTGACACTTACGACACTTACGACAATAGGAATGTGACATTATCAAAGTGAGGAATTTTGATGTGTAGCAGATTTCCCCCAAAGTGTGAAGTCAGAAAATGGAAGCTGATGGCCAAAACACTTTATAGATTCTCCGAAGCAAGGGTATGGAGTCGGGGAACCTGGTAGAAGGTGCAGACAACCATCAAACAAATGTTAATATGTGTTCCATTCCTAAGTCATGCATACCTATGCTCGGGTAATAGATGAATCAAATTATGGCTGCCAATAAATACACTACGGATCCAGGATGATATTGACTAAGGGTATGGCCACCAATGATACAATGTGGATCCATACTTCTATAACATGGAATGATCGTAGCCATGCAAAATACATAGTGGAGCTACGAGATGATAAGATATAGCCACAGACTAATACAAAGTGGATCTATGTGACATAATAAGTATTAGCATGTTCAAATGACTTCCTTCGCAGCCTGGGAAAATCATATATCGTAATGAATGTTCATCCCAGGGTCTTTGTCCCAATCCAAATGTAGTACGAATCTAACCATGTGAATAGATGTCTTGATGTCGAACATGGTAGAAACCACTTGATTACCGATTATCGAGGTGAACCATCAACAAGTGCGAGGGAAATCACCAGTGATGTCAATGACTCCCAAGGTACTCATCCGATCAAAGGTCAATGATGTAAACCTACTATCGAAAGCGAGGAATCTTGCCATTGAGGCATGCAGGTCACAAGGTACTAACTGGTTTCTAAGTCTAATTCCCGGATGATGTGTTGAAGTTGACAAGAAAAGCTTCGTTGACAAAGGGCCTTGATGTATCCCCCATTATCGACATGAAACTAACATAGAAAAGTGATGAGATATAACGAATGAATCATAGAATGACACGGGTATGGAAAGGTAATTTTGAAAATAGTTGACTCTCGAGGTAGATACTTCCCTTGAACATTGAGGCATGACATGAGACTTGGCATCATAAACACAGAGTGGACCAAAACATGATGCAACGGGTGCTGTGACATTCTTTGGATGAATCAAAAGAGCGGAAAGACTCATAGGATTGGTTCAGTGCATAGGTTTAGCAGATTATACATGTGTTCAATGTGAAGTTTAAAAACAAGTGTCGTTTTCAAGGGTGACTGCAAGAGCTGTTTACAAAAGTTCTCAAGAAACTTGACCCGCTTCCTTCAATTCCCNGTACCTATTTTTAATTTTAACGAGCTCGAGGAGGATAACACATACTCAATATAACTCACCTTCGATAAGTTCCTCTTCCTTTGTTTAACGATTCCAGAGAGTCATGTTTAGAGAGTATGGAAAGAACTTAAAGATGACTCCAGGGTTGTCCTTTTTCGTAATTTTTAGTCCCCGATATCCAAAAAAGAGATAAAATATTACTAGGAAGATGCCCGTTCAAACCTTTTAATGAGTGTGAAAGGAAGCAAGCTTAGTCGACAATCTTTTCATGTTTAGAGAGTTTGGAAAGAGCTTAAAGACAACTCCAGGGGGTTCATTTTTCGTATAACCTTTACGAGTCCGAAAAACTGATAAAATTATACTCGGTAACATTCTCATGTATTTGTGAGGGCGAGAAATAACATAGATAATATGCTCATTAATGTCACAAGGTTACTGAAAGACGTTGCTTGAAATCCTGTAAAATCAATCTCTTATGGGCTTAAGACATTAGTAATTTCTCGAAAAAATGATTAAAAACCCATAAAATAACTTTATAATAAGGAGAAAATATCGAAATGAACCTATCAAATATCAAACTAGGTCAAAATTTCACTTTACCATTTGTTTTTTACCATTCTCCTCTAGATTTTTCACCTCTTTGGAGCGTTTTTCGAGCGGTGATTGTGGGAGTTGTGAGTGATCGTTTTCATATTCGTTCGGACTAGGTTAGTTGTTTCTTCCTCCTCATCCTTTTTCATGGTTTTCTACTGCATTTGACCTTTGTTTTGGGTGTTCTAGGCTCCTTAGGAAGCCCTAGAGCGTCGAACTGGATCAACTCTCCCGCAAGGCACTAAGGGGAGCGACGATCATGATTTCAGCGCACTGATGTGTACGTCTAGGGAGTGCTAGAGCTCTGTAGACTACTTTGAGGGAGAGCTAAGCACAAAACTCAAGAAAATCTTTGACTTTTTGGCTAAAAAGAGGAAGTTTTTCTCCATAAGAGTTTGGCTAATGATGATTAAATGTTGTATTTGCAGGTTTCATCTATAGCTAGCCATGATTGAGTGGAAAGAGCGTGAGCATGAGTTTGATGATGTAGCCGCTCTCCAAGACCCTCAAGTGAGGGCGACCTTATGAAACTGTGTTTTTCTCAAATACCTCAAGCTTCAAAATATGAGAAAATAAGTATTATTGCTCGAGTACTTGATTGGTCTATGGGACGATGCTAAGCAAGCGTTCTGAATAAGACCGCACATGCTTGAAATTGAAATAGATGATGTATATTTTCTAATGGGGATCTCGAGGAGAGGGGCACCCATACTCTTGTCCAGACACCGGGCTACTCCACAACCGACCGGGGCATACGTTGTCAAGCATTGCATACCAGGTTCACAGTTGGTGGGAGGACAGATTGTGATAAAGGATGTGAGAGACTTAGCACTTCGATCAATTCTAGTTTCCATTACCAAGTTGGCAGGGAGCACCAGTGCTCACTTGGATTCTAAATCACATATCTCTTATTCCATACAATGTTTAGAACCCATATTGTTCAATTGGAGTGCACGGCTCCTCAAGAATGTCAATTTTTTATTTTTTTTATCTAAATGCAGGACCAGTATACACAAACAATTCCTTCTTGGTTTCATTTTTCTTAGAGTGTATCCCTTAGATGCAGCTAGAGGTTGCGATGATAGCACGTCCCATGACTGAGCCTTGTATGGAGAGGTGGACCAGTCTTTCCCCCAGATTGGGGAACGAGCCTTCTTCTTTCATATTCATTGTTGATTCCTTCGCATGGTGGAGAAGGCAGTTAGTGGTGATTGAGGACTTCCCCTATGCTAGGGTAGATTTGAGAGGTAGTGTTGACCCGATCCTTCCTGAAGGTATCCATTGGGATGCATCTGGTATGAAAAACCATAACCTTGCAACAATATGTTTTTTTTCTTTTTATTTATTTTATATGTTTTTGGTTGTACAATGAGAGATCTAAATTGTTTTGTTTTCATCATGCAGACATAGGTGCATCACGTCTGACAGAGATGCTGACATTGGGGTGTCGTGGAGATGCACAGGCTGCAGTCGACCATGAGTTTGTAGCAGGAGGGCTTCGAGAGGTGGAGAGGAACCTCTGGGGTTTGACGATGGGTGTCCCACCCTTGAGGAGGCGATATGTGCCTCTACACTTGTAGTGACATACAATTGGGGTCTCAGAAGGCCTCGACCATTTACTACAATGGGTGACACAAGCAACGGTGTACTTTTTGGAGCACACTGTGATACAGGAGGATGAGTAGAGTCCTCATATATTTTGTAGTCTTTATGATGATATTGTGGGAATGAAGGCCTAAATTTTTCCTTGTTATGTACTTTTTGTATGATGTACTTAAAAACACTTTTTCTATCACACACACACACACACACACATACAATTTTTGCGGCTACCTATGTTGCATTTTTTGTTTTAATGTGATGTTTTTGTACATATGATTTATGTTTCAAAATGTTTTATCTATGCACAAGATACGAATCCAACATATAATTAGCTAACAAATCCGAAGTTGTATTGAGTTTTCTCAATATGTGTCTGTATTGGAGAAATTCAAACGATATTTCGAGACAACGAACCCTTAGGTGGAGACATAGTAAAACCAAGTTGCAAACGACGTACTCACGATTAAGTTGATGGACCACAAATTGAGAGTCTAGGTTGATGATCAATTGATTTATACCTAGAGAAGAGGCTTCAGTTAAAAGTCCGATGACGGCATGATATTCTGCCACATTATTGGTCACAGATCCAAGGCAAATGCCTCTTGAAATCACCAACTTTCTAGAGTGGTAGATGACCCAAGTTGTAGAAGAAATGTTCTAGGTGTTTCGACTAGCGCCATATGCAAACCCGAAACAGATGGTAAAGGGTGATGTCATCTGCACATTCAATCACAAAGCAAAGTATAAGAAACTGAGACAAAACTTGTGCATGCAAAAAAAAAGACACACCAAGTCAAGAGAATGTAGTACAATAATGTACAAATCATGCATGTGGGGTATTCTATGCATAGTACTTCTTGAGGTAAATCCCATTTCAGGGCTCACCGAGAGATATTCCATCATAGTCTACTAAATCATAGGCACCTTTGTGTAGCACACGCTTTATGATATAAGTCCCATGCCACATGGGTTATAACTTTCCTACCCCCATTTATCACAATCTTGATCATAGAATAGGACTAAATCTCCTTCTGCAAAAGCACGAGGTCGGACGGATTTTTCATATTTATTTTTCATGCATTTTCGATACATCTAGTTGATTAGAGAAACATCGCGACGAGATTCTTCTAACTTGGTTAAATATAGGAATCGTTCCTCTTTAGAAGAAGTGTGAGGTAGGAGTTCTACAGTACGTTTCAATGAGGGGATCTCACATTCGATTGGTAACATCGCTTCTATTCCATAAGCCAACTGAAACACTGTGAATCCAGTTGCAGTTTTCATTGAAGTTCGATAGGCCTAGAGTGTGGAGAATAGCTACAAGTGCCAAGAGGTTTTGTTGGCTCCCACCATGTGTTGCAACATGGTCTTCAGGACTTTTTTGATGGCTTCAACTTCTCCATTCTCCTAAGGATAGTAGGGGGATGAGTTTTCATGGGAAAAACCCAGCTTAGTGCGCGATTCACCCATCATCTGGTTCTAGAAATGTGATCCATGATCAATTACAATAGCTTGTGGGACATTGAATCAAGTGATGATGTGGTTAAATATGAAGAGTGTTGTAGTTCGGCCATCGTTAAGGAACATAGGCATAACCTCAACCCATTTAGTGAAATAATCAACGACGACGATGATATAATCGTTCCCCCCGATTGAGGTAGGATTAAATTGCATAAAATCAATACCCCATTTCACAAAGGGGCCGACGACGATAATGGGATGCAGTGGAGAGGGGTGGTTACGTGATTTCTTATGAAATATTTGAAAGGGTGGACATTTTTTAATGGCATCGATGCAATCTTTGAATATAGAAGCCCAAAAATAATCGACATGTAAATTTTTTTGGGTTGTGGCCATCCCAGAAATATGACCACCACAAGCTCCAAGGTGACAGTCATTTGAAACTCATTCAACTTCATCATGGGTTAAGCAACGTCGTAGGACAATATAAATTCCACGAAGATACAATGTGTCACTGATGATGAGGTAGAATTTTGAGTGGTGTCGAATGCGACGTTGTTCGTCACGTGAAATGCTCGACTGAAAACGTTGGGTTTGGATATAGAGAAGAATATATCTGTACCAAGGATCAGACATAATAATGAGGAACATGGATTCATCAAGAATAGAATCACTGGGCTCAATATCCTCATTAGTATAGGGAAGATCGCAAATTAATTCCGCAAAAACCAACGATTTCTTAACTTTTGATTTGGCAAATTCGAGATCGAATTCTTGGAGAATAACGATTCATTTGGAATATTTTCCCCCAAGTAATTGGTGAGTCAAGATGTGGTACATGGGGTTCGATTATGCGATGACCGTGGTAGTGTGTAATAGAATGTAATGGAAAAATATCTGGACGACAATAACTTCTGCCAGAGCCAACTTTTCGACATGAAAATATTGGAGCTCGAGACTGGATAGACTCTTACTCAGATAGTAGATCAATGTTCGTTGTTGTCATTGTCCTCTTGTACTAACACCATATCAATAGTGGAAGTATAGGCAACCAAATAAATGATATAGTCTTTCGCATAATCCGATGGATGTAAAAGAGGTGTCTTTGTTAAGGCATGCTTTAGGGAATCGAATGAGCGTTGAGCAGTTTCACCCCAGATGAAAGGGGTATCTTTCTGCAACAATCACATAAATCCTTTAGTGATTTCGGTGTAATTGCAAATGAAGTGGTGAAGAAAGTTTACCTTCCCTTGCAAACTTTGTAGTTGAGTGAGGCTGTTGGGAGGAGGTAATGATAGAATGGCCTTGAATTTTAAGGGATCCACCCTAATCCCATCTTTGGAGACTACGAATCCAAGGAGTTTCCATGATTCGACAATGAAGATGCATTTGTGGGGGTTCAAATGTATGTGGTAAAACCGACATCAAAGAAAGATGGCCCATAGGTGACCAATGTGGTCTCGTTGATAAGACGAGTGAGCGGATAAGTCATCGAGGTAGCGTTCAACAATATGTTTGATATAGTGGAAGGCGTACAACATGGCCCACTGAAAAGTAACTCCAACATTTTTAAGGAAAAAAGGTTGTTTTCGATAAGAGAATGTCCCCCAATGGGAAGTTGAAGGTTGTTTTATGTTGATCAGCTGGTAGGATGTCGATCTGGTTGTATCTGGAAAATCCATCCATGAACGAGAAAATGACGCTTCCAATGCAATTATCGATAATTTGGTCGATAAAGGGTGTAAGGTAATTGTCTTTGGGACAAGCCTTATTAAGATCCCTATAATAGATGAAAACATGAATGGTCCCTTGTTTATTAGCGACCAGAACGATGTTGGAAACCCATTCGGCCAAAGGGACAGGATAAATAAAACCAAACTTCAACAATTTTTCGACTTCTGCATTTATGGTCGCGGTTTTCTTAGGATGAACTGGGTGAAGTTTTTGTCGTACATGTTTAACACCTGGGTAAGTATTTATCTCATGCACAACGATCGATGGATCGATCCCCGACATTTCTTCATAACTGCAAGCGAAGATGTCACATAATGGTTTGAACAAGGTGATATAAGTTTCAACTTATTCAGTTGAACAATTTGCACCTAAATGAATGTTTTCCACAATACTTTCTTTGATTGATATGTCAAGAGTAATAGTGGAAGAGATGTTTTCCAAATTCCCCTCGGAGATGGTGTCCTGAGTGAGTATGGGAGTTTGGGGGGAGTCGACGACATCTCTAGGAAATATAGAGTGTATATCTTTTGCAATTTCATCCAAACTAGGAAGAAAGGATGAACGATGGTGGTTGTTAGCCCAAGGTGCCTCTTTGATACTAAGCATTTCCATAATAGATTCATCGGATGGAAAAATCTGTAGGATGTAATCGAAAGTAGAGGATAATGACTCTAACCAGGATGGTAAAAAATACGTAGTAGACACTAGCAGATGTTGTTCATCCAGTGATGGAGAGGTAGAATGGATGGCGTCGTATTCGACCTCTGTAGGACTAAGTGGCATGGTTTCACCTAGTGCATCGAATTCTAAAGGACTAGGCACAATCCATAGATTAGATGATTCGTAGGATTGATGTGCCATAGTCGAGATCATATTGATCATTGTGATATGTTTCATAGTGGAAGGAAGCGATGTAGGAAAGGTACACATAAGCGAAGAGTCTTTCAAAATACCTACTCCAACACTTTCATAAGTGATCTTTGAATCTCCCAGAAAAGGAATGTTGTTGGTTGTGGGAGTGAGAGCACCGGGGGTGCACTAATCTAATTGATCGATGGTCACAATTTTACCTTGATGGGGAAACTGGACACATCGAAACACTGATGAAGCGACGCCAGTCATGGCATAAAACCAAATTCTTCCTAACAACAAGTTGTAATCGAGGGGAGCATCGACTATTTCAACATCTACTGAAATAGTCTTGCCTCCCAATTGAACAACTAAGGACTGTAATAGTCCATGAGGATGGAATCCTCTCCCATCGAATACTCGTAACATAGTAGGGGATTGATTTATACCATGTGATTTCAACCCTTTCCAACAAGCCAACGACATGACACATGTGGAAGCTCCCTCATCCAAGATCGTGTAATGAATATGTTGATTGTGGACAATAAAATCAATATGGAAAGCAAGTTGGTGAGAGAGTCACGATTTAAAATTATCGAGGTTAAACATGATATTATTAGATGACTCGGGATCTATTTCTCTGATGCCTGACAAGAGAGTTCTACGTTGACTAGGGAAATGTTGTAGAACTTCGAGAGCTGACATAGCACACGGTGCTTGGGCCAAATATTCAATGATGTTGTAGTTTTTAGAAGCAAGTGAATTAGGATTAAAAGTCGACTTTTGAATTGTTCTCTTGGGTAGATGTAAGATAGAGTCAAATTTAGGTTTCTTAATATGGAGTGGCCCAGATGGAGGAGTAACGGTGGTGGACGGTGGATCCGTTGTAGTACCATTAGTTACTTTTTCCTTATCAGGTTTAGCTGGAGGGGTGTCATATGTCGTAGTACGAGTGGTCAAATCTATCCCATTAAACATGTAAATGTGTGCACTCGATGAAGCTTCCTTACTAAGAGGATGATTTGTGTTACCTCCTATTGGAGGTGTAGGAGCTTGTGCAACCAATAACTGTTGCTATGGAAAAGGATGTGTCAACACAGTGGGTTGATAATTTCCTTTAAAAAGTTTTGCAACTTTGTCGCGATGAGGAAAATATCACGTGTAGTGATCATCACCACAAATGAGACATGGAAATTTCAGTTTTCATTGTGGTTGTTTCTTAGTAGCGGGTGGTTGTGCTTGTGTTTTTGAATTTTCAGTTGGATTATTGTTTTTCTTCAGTTTATTCTTCATTCTTCTTTCCCCCTGACTGTTGCGAAGAATCAGATTGAACTACATTCACCTTAGATACTTGAGTCTGGGTGGAGTTTGGTAAGAGTGGAGTCGATCCAGTAGTGGGGTTAGTGACTGAGCGATTAGTGATGTCGATCGACTGTGAAATTTATTAGGTTTTGATGGAACCGATAACTCTATCTGCATGAGCGGTGGATGATGGTTTTGATGGATCGATCAATGTACGGGGAGCGTTCATAATCAATTCATATAAAGTACCAAATTGGGAATAAACCAAGTCCAGATACTAGGCACGAGCAATGGCTTCCTCTTCAGTAACGACAGTGCCCATGGCTATGTCACAAGAAATTGGAGTTAAAAGAGATTTAGTGAACCATTTAGCCAATAATTGGTCAGGGATGGTTGCTTTGATCAACCATCTTCGTCGTCTCCACTCATGAATATGATCAGAGATGTGTACGGAGTTGGTTTGAAGAAGGGAGGTCAATAGTTATGTACCAGCCTCGTAACAGATGGTTAATTGAAAGTGTGTGAGAAAAGCCATGGCAAGGGAATTAAAATCTTGAAAATTTTCATGTTGTAACTCAATGTACCATTTAGTTGTTGAACCTGTAAGTGTACGTTGGAAAAGACGTAACCGGATAGAATCATCCATTAGTGAATTTGATGAACACCATAGATTAAAAGTCATAACGTGGTTATTAGGGTCTTCACCAGGTTTCCCGTCAAACTTCTGGATATCAAAAGGTAATTTAACAAGAATAACTGGCCAGAAAGGAGAATGTAATATGGGATCATTTGTCAATCTCGATAGATATAGAGTGGCTACGAATGGTAGTTTTCGATTGATCTGAGGATGATACTGGTGTGGCATAGGGACACCAGTAGGGTCGTAAATTGATTAAGGTGGATAGTTGTAGCCAACAAGCCCTCCCATATACCATTTTTGTTTACCAACAAAGGTAGGATTTATTTGTTGAGGAATGTTCATGAAAGGAGAAGGGAAACCCATTTGGCCTTGGGGAGGATAACTAGTGTAACCCGGGGGAGGATAGTTCGCTTGATTAGATTGAGGTGGATAACTAGTATTCCCTTAAGGAGGGTAACTCGGTTGTCCTTGAGGAGGGTAATCTCGTTGACCTTGAGGACCCCAAGTGGGATTCAGGACCCTCAAGAAAGGTTGTCCAGAATGTAATCCAGAAGGATTGGGATTTGGAATTCCTCCTTACAGGTTGGGGTTTGATGGCCCTCCCTAACATGGTTGATGAAACATACCTCCTTGGGATGGTCCCCGGGATTATGGGGGTTTTTCGTTGAAAGAAGGTTGTCCTCTTGCCATCGGTTGGGTAGGAACTGGGGTTTGACTGATGAAAGGGGATTGTCCCCCAGTCGGCACTGGTGTGTGGAAGAATGGTTGTCCCCCAATAGGGATGTGTATACTAGATGAGGGTTTACCCCTAGTAGGGATTTGTCCCACAGTTGGGTCTATGTGTGTGGCAGGGTTTTTCATCCTCTGATGTGAATGTGTCCCAATAGGGTTATGTGGAGTATATGAAACGGTAGCTTGAAGAGGTATATGAGGTGTGATGGTCAAGGTACTTTTCACATCACTGGGAAACACGACTCTTGTTTCACTGTGAACTTTCCATGAAGTCATAGAAATATTGACCGTTGGTTCAAAGCGACGGTTAATGGGCTGACCTGACGGTCCTACCTCTGCACCAATAGTGGTAGAGGCATGAGGAGGGTCAAAAGGTGGTCGACTAAAATTAAACTTTTTTGTAAATATCTTGTCCTAATGGAGTCCTCCATATAGAATGAACATGAGTTTGTTGTGGATCTATCATTTCAACAAAACAGACAAGAGTGGTGTATTCTCCGCTAAAATTTGGTTGTATCGGTTCCATATCTAGCCAATTATATGGCCTTGATGGTAAGTGAGGGTAATCTTCTACTATAATGTTACCTGAGGAATCCAATTAGACAAGGAGTGGATCGAGAGGCACTTGCAAAGCGGGGTTGATAGGAAGGGTTCCTTCCTCAACCGTAATTAAGGCTCTCTCGATATTTTCTAGCAAAGGAGTAGCAACACTCCCAACGTCTGAATGGTTCTCAACCTCTTCACGGTAAGTGTCTTCAGGTGAGTTAGGAGATAAGGGTTTGTAGCCTTATAGAGGAAACCCTTGCATCCGATGTGATCTATGAAGAACTTTATCGTCCACAGTCTCAATTTTTAAAGACAACTAAAGAAAACAAACAACACTCGCTAAAAAATCTAGAAAACTAACAAGCAAACAATGCATTCTCTCTATGATTGTACTAGTTGGTGATGAAATCCAACGTCGCATGATCAAATTGAGAAGAGGCTAGGATATGGGCGGGTGGATCAATTACATTGGCGACGTTCTTAACAGACTTACAGCTTGGGGCAAGCTTCCTCATGGTTTTACTCGTGGGTTACCCTCCAAGGAGCCGGAGTGAGTTTGGCCATCGTCTATTCCAGGTACAAGAAATACTTCCCTTCAACGTCACCTTGTGTAAGGACCAAAAAGATTGTGGCTACTAAGGATACCAACTCCCAGTCAATCTCTAGGCGTGTATAGTCGACAGTCGAGTCTGAACGTATGGGAAGGATATCAAGTCTGAAATCCTTCAAGAGAACTGAGGAAAAGTGGAACGGTAAACTCCAGAGGACCCCGAATGGATTCAGAATTCACGAAGCTTTGAGACCAAATGAGAACAGTTGAACCTCAAGAAGAACCTGCAATATATGATTTGACTACTATGAACTATTAAGCCTCAGAGGGATAATCTTCATTGCTCTCCCAAATGCGACCTTGTGCGTAACCCCTGTGTGAGAGGGGGATCCCATCTATGCTTATACGAAAATTGGATTTACTCTCCCTAACACAAGATTATGAGTTTGTCTTGAATGCTTTGGAGAGTTATTCTCACAGCCTATTCCAAAGCTCAAGTCCTAGTCTATTGTTGGCGTAAAGATCTTAAAAATAAAAAAGTTTCTAGATTTATTTTAATTAGCGTTGATTTTAGTGGTTGTTCGTTACGCAAAGGTGAATGATAGTGAAACTGATGATGTTTTACACTCGACTACAAAAAATATGAAAAGAATGAGATGCAAGTTTTATTTTCAATGAAATTTTATCTACGGGAAGGGGAAGAGTTTCTTTTTCATTCACTAACAAGCACTTAAGAATGCAAAATTTCATACAATTCCATTTTCAACAAGAATCCAAACAGTTGCCAAATTATAAAGAAAACATTTCCAAAATCCAAAAACCAATGCAAAAAGTATTCCTTTGTTTGATTGCGAATGTAAATTGAAAAGTTCGTCTAATGCTTCGTGATTTTACCAATAATGAAAAAAAGACTTCATTACTGTGATTTGAAAAGAGGAAGCAAAATCATACAAACAAAAACACTCTCAACAGTCGATAAGAGATTAAAGAAGAAAAAACTATCTATTCAAATAAAAACACCAAATAAACAAATAATCACACTTAAAAACCTTCCGAAAATGAGTAAGGGATAAAAGACTAAGTAAACAGTACTGAGATCAATGAATCTCCTTATAACAACCTCCAATCAATCAAATGAATGAAAAGAGCAACAAAAAGAATCGAAGTTTGAGGAAAGATGGTCATTTTTGTGATAAGAAAAGACAACACACAACCCAATCAAGACTAAAAGAGTGAAAAGAAGCAAGTTTTAAGTCAAACATAAGACAAGATCTGATAGAATAAGATCTGAGCCAGAGAAAAAGACCCAAGAACTATACCCATCAAACAAACAATCATCAATTTTTCAAGGTAAGAAAAATTGATGCTCTGGTAGTAATAGAACCAGTGCGCTACAACACTCCCTAATACACTCTGGGGGAGAATTGATCAAGCTATCAACGCTCTGACTTAAACTAGAGAGGGCACTAGTTCTGAGAAAAGTTTTGGGAAAACCTAGAAAATTCAAAAAATCAGGTAAATTCAATCAGAGACTCTGTAAGGCAACTTTAACAAAGATAAAAAAAAATGTACGGATAGCTCAAATCAGCAAATAGGATTTGAAGATAGGAAAAAATAAAGGACAAACCAAGGAAAGAACCAAAATAGAAATATTTGACCCCTCTACCAAGACAGAAAACTACTTTTGGTCACTACCATTCCTATAGATTAGTTATGTCCATCGAAAAAGAGAGTAAGAGGGATAGTATGGCATACCTCACTTTCAAAGTTTTTCCATGCTACTCCAATCCAAGAGTTTCAAATAGTGCCTGAGATGGATGACAAAAAACAAGCAATTGTCTCCTACTCTAATGTTTTAGACAAAATTGATCTATCTATGAAGGATTATAACAAGAATAGACAAATATATGTAGAAACATATTAGAACGAAATAGGCCAAGTATATTGATGATAACTTTAAAGAGATACTTACAATCATGGATGGTGTTGCAACAACTTCTCGAAGTCCTCCTCGTCCAACCCCTTGCTCGAAATATCCACGATCAGAATGACAATGCTTTTGTTGATTATTTTCCTCCTTGTTCACCATGAGAATGCCTCCATTTATAGGATTTTGGAGGCCCAACCACCTTGGTTATATTTGGGATTATTTGAGGATATGACTCCATCAGTTGTGATATCTCCCTTAGATACAACCTAATGGTTATATTCGAGCCAAACCAACTCAAATCATTTATAGTTATCCTTAGAGAAAAAGGGGATTTCTTTCAAATATTTTCTCAACCAATCGATGCTCCTTTACAATGGGCAATAGAGCGCTACAACGCTCTCTGATAGATAGATAGAGAGCACTAGCTCTCCCTGCGTATGAGCAGGGGAGCATTGATCTTCCAAAAATTGTCAAGATGACCAATTATCATAGAAAAACACTTTGTTTCATCTGTAAAATGATGGGGCTTCTTATTATAACATGTTTTAGGGGCCATATCAAGTGTTCTCATGGTGTCATTTGCGATGAGACACTTATGTGATGAAAATGTGACATTTACGACACTTGTGAAAAAAGTGTGACACTTACGACAATGAGAATGTGACATTATCAAAGTGAGGAATTTTGATGTGTATCAGCGGGTGCAGTGTTGTCAGCATGGATAACCGCTTGATGAACTCTGCTGAGATGAGTTTCTTCTGGATACCACTATCAACGATGAAGTGCAACGGAGTGCCTTTCACCCACATATGTGAATGAAAGAGGCTCTCACCTTCTTCTAGCTCATCAGGTTCACCGGGGTGGATCTTGGTGGTAGCAACGGTGGCACTGGGTTCCACGTCAATGATTTGTATCCTCTTTTCTGGTTTTGACTTAGATTCGGAACCTACATCTGATTCAGATGATTTTACCTCAGCCACCAATGACTTATTTGAATGGAAATCAACAAAGTTATTCCAGGGGCTCTTATGGAAGTCACACCACTTCTCGGTATCTTTCTTCATCTTCCCATTGTCCTTCTTTGCTTGTGGCTTGGATTAGTTGTCCTGAGGTTTCCCATATTTTCTCTATCCTTTTTTATACGGTTTTGGGCTGCCCTTTCCCTTCTTCTGCTGTGAGAGATTCCCATACCCAAACTGTCGCGTCTTTTGTTTAAGCTTCTGCTCGATTTTGATGACATATTGATAGGTTGTGCCCAAGGATGAGATGTCCAAAAACTCAATTTTTTTCTGGATGTATCTATGCATATTGTCACAGTACTTGAGAACTATATTTCTCTCAGAATATTTGATACCCAAATTGGTGTGCAAGGTATGGAAGGCAATGGTGAACTCTGACACTATTTGGTCTCTTTCCTACCACAGTGTGGTCCATCTTGTATACAAGTCGTCATAACTTCCAACAAGGTAGTATTGTTCCTTAATAACATACCTAAAGGAACCCCAAGTGAGTGCAACTACAAATAATGTGGTTCCATATATTTCCTTTTTCTCACAGAAAGTTTCCCACCAGTCTTTGACATTGGGGATGGCCTTGAGGAGCGCAAATGTAATCGTTTCTCTATCGAAAAAGTTGTGGACAAAAAAATACCCTTCTAGAAGGTTTAACCATTTATCTACGACATCCACATCTATTTGATCTTAAAATATTGGAATATCAAAATTTATTTGTACCTTGAAGGGGGTGACGCCTCTGCTTGAGGTGGATGCATCACTTGTCGGCAGTCATCGAAGGATTTGTGAAAAGTTGTCCAGCATCTCGTTCCTCTGTTGCTCAAGGGATTCCTTGAGTAACATTTTGAAAGGATTTTCATCCCGTCATATTTATTTTTTCCTGCCATGGATGGTTTCTTGGGCGTGTGAGAGAAGTTTTCCTCAATAGAAACAAGCTCGAGACCCAACTCTCTGTACCCTAACCGCGTTGGGGACATGCATTAAAAAACAACAAGGAGCAAACCACTTTGATACCACTGATATAGATTTATGAGAAGAACAAAATAAAACCACAGATTTACAAAATTAACATAGATACACAGTGAAAAATAACAGAGATACAGTAAAACTTGACTTCTATTAAATAAGAAATATGCTGAAAACTGTAAAATACAGACTGAAAACAAGCTTGCTAGAATGGTGGCAGTTTATCTCTGAGAAGAGATGTGACAACTACGCTCATTCATAAGAAGATGAGTACAATGAGGATATGAAGGAATTTTTACAATAAACATGAATTCAAAAAACCTAAACATCCAAAAACCTAACCCTAGGATATGAAGCACCAAAAGTCATGTGGGCCCCGTTGGGGTAAGTTAGTACATCAACTTCCTGGGGTCGTAAATTTTTCATACGATCTCCGTTTAGGGTGCACGATAGTTTGTTGGAAATGTGTTGACGAGACACTTCATTTAGAGGGCTCAATCAGAGCCTTTGGCTCACTTAAAGGTGCTTTATCGTTAAAAAAACGTCGTTTGGTCCCTCAAAATGGCTCGGGAAATTTGGGACCCGAAAAACTGCTAAAAATAGTAAGTTGTCAAAAAATTGTTTTGATCCAGTTGGAAAAGGCGGGTGGCCATCAAGATCCTCCTGTATCAACACAAAATACTCTTCTTACATATTATTTACACACACAATATCCTACAACAACAACCACTACTAAGAGTCCTCTCATATGCTCCTGAATTTCCTTGACTTCATGGGTATTTTTCATCCTTTATTCCTTTTCTTCAGGTTTGTTTGTCAGCTCATAATGAGCTGGCTACCACTCATGCTTGGCTAGTGACAACTCATTATGATTTGTATACAACTCATTCCCAACTGATTTTCCTGGATTTTGTGCTAGCTTTTCTTTCCCGTTCCCCGTCTTCTCCTCTTTCTTCTCTCTTCTTTCTTGATATTCTTGATCTTTTTAATATTGCACCTTTTCCTTATACCTCATAGCCACTTGTTCCTGTTGTGTCACGTTCGTCCATGCCTCAGTGAATTTATAGAGACTGTTCTTCGCTATTTGTACTGTTGTTGCGATTTTGGCTTCCTTCTCCACAATATCCTCCATCATTTGTGCAGTTACTATCATAATTTAACTCCAGTGTCTTGCGCTTCCAATTTCGTGGTGATCTATGTGGTGGCTAATTCTTCTAGCACCCTAATGGCTTCGTCTTGCAGTGGTTGCCACTTCTGTATGGCCTTCCTTTGTTCTTACTTTATTTATTCCACTGCATTGTATAGTTGCATGTTAGACAATATCACTGACATTCTTTTTGTTGGGGCCAACGTTCGAACGTGTTCAGTGGCTTGTTGCACTTCCTCATGTTTAATCCTTATCCTATCTTCCAATGATTGTAGTTATGGATGGGTGGCAAGCGTTGTGCAAATGAATGTGATTGCATCACACATATTTATGCATTCATGTTCCCAGCTTTTGATATTTTCTAGTGTTGTCTACACGGACCACTCCCTTTGTGCTCTTTCTTCCAGTGGTGTCCCTGGTGTTGTGCACACTTCCAACTCTATGATATTCATGCGAAGGCCTTTGATAGCCTCAATAATATTTACTAATTTTTCCTCTACCCTGGCATCTACCACCATCGATACTTATGGGACCTCCTTGTATAGTTTTTGAAGTGTTCCATGCACTTTTTGTGCCATCTGTTCAACTTCCTCCTTCTCCTTCAAGGCTTTGGCGGTATTTCCTTCCACTTCACTCTTTTCTATCCTAGATTTCTCTACCTTTCCCTCTTCTTCTCTCTTCTCCTTTTCTGCAAGTTCCACTCGTTGTTTTACTATGCACTTTTCCTGGAGTGCAGTGTTGTATTGTTTATTCGGTTCCACCTTCTTGGATTTTTATTTTTCCAACTAGTTGGCTATGATGTCTACTCAAAATTGTATTTATTGGGTGATCCTGGTGTGAAAACCCTTTAATAATTCCATTAGCATATGGGAGATGACTAAGTCTACGTGACTTATGCCTTACTTCTTCTCCTGTACTTTGGGGTTTGGTAACTCGACTGTTTGTACTGGGATCTTGAGTAGTCTGCGATGATACCCCATTCTTTGCTTCTGCTACTATGCTTCCTTGGGCTGTGTCTTCTCCCTGTGCATGTGCAATCAGGTTGTCTCCAATAATTGTTGTAGCCTCAAGCATTGGTCCCGCACCTTCGTTTGTAGTGCTTCTTGTTTCTTTTTTGTCTCTTCAAGGACTTCTTCCACGACGTCCCTTAGTCGATATCCAGTTCTATCCATGTCATCATCTGTTAGTGCATAGACGAATTTTTGGTTTTTGATCCTTTTTCTTCTTCCATGTAGCTGACCCTGTTCTTTAGTCATGTCATTTCCTTACTATTTGAGGTAAGGGTTGTGGAGGTTGATCTTTTGGCCCTGTTTTTGGTGTTTCCTCTGTGCCATTTCCTCGATCGGTGTACTGTATGTCATTTTCTTGATTGGTGTCCTCTATGCCATTGTCGAGAGGGTGTGTTTCTACATCTGTTTCTTGTGTCGGTTCAGTGTCCCCCCCTACACTATCACATCCCCTTCTGTTGGTACCTTCCAATCTGGTTCCCAATCCTGCATGACCAACTAGATGTCTTCTTAGGTTATCTTTTATTTCATCTGGACTCACTCCTCCCTTGGATCCTTCCTAGCTTTGATGTACATATGATGCCTATATGCGTGGAATTATGCAACTAGGCCATATGCCTCCACTAGTTGTGGTGACATGTGCGGTGCATTATAGATACTCTGTCGAATTATTTCACCACAGAGAAATAATTCTACGTTGGTGTCCATCTACCTCCTTTTGATTGTTGAGAACCAGAAGTTCTTGTATTTTTCCTCTAAGCACGACTTCTCCCTCAACCCTAAGAATTGTGCGTCCTCTGACTCTTCCCGTGATGTGAAGGAAATCAATATCACTATCCAGGTGTAGTGAAACTCCATCCCCTTATCTTGGGCTCCATCACAGTCCAATAGGAATTGGTTAAGTAAGAAAGGGGCCCAGCTCATTGTAGTGCCTTCTACACATTTCTCTGCGACAACTACTACCCATGCTAGGACTTGATCCTTCCTGGATTTCCGTAGCAATTTGCATGCTATCATCTGTGTGGTTATTTGAATTTTGGGGTCGTATATAGTTGGAACATCCAAGCCGCACAACCCTCTAATTGTGTGCAACTTCACTCGCATTTCCTCTGACTGTGCTCTTTCTGTCTTCTTATTTGCAAATAACGTGGCAGGGTCTTTCCCTTGGGTGGGCAGTCCACTGATTCGTGCTATCAGGTCTGTATCAATCGAAATTGGCCTATCTAGACACATGTTCCCCTCATGTACACAAAATAGTAATATTTTGACGTAGACATTGACTTCGTTGTTGCGGTCGAAGTGTGGGATGTCGAACAAGTTAAGGAGGCTTGATCGCTCCAATCCTCTAGCCTAGACCTTGACCATTGGTATGCTCTGTTGTGTGAGTGGATATATTTTAAGTTACAGGTATTCATGAGGTGCAAGTTCATGGAACTTGTCCACCTCAATAATGTTGTGGTCGACATATTTCAGCTGAGGCACCCTCTCTAACATATCTCCATCGATGATGATTGCCTCTAGAATGTCTGGGGTCACCATCATATAATCTAGATTCTTCTACAGTGTGACTGGTGGGGCATCATCCTTCCTTGGCATTATTTAGTCATGAGGGAACCTCGACTCCGATGAGGATGCACCCGCAATTTCCTCAATATCTGGTTCGACTGCGACCGCTCTAGTGCGACTCTTTCTTGGTACCGCTATTGTTGCTCCTGAGGCTTTAGGTGGCCCCATTTGTGTCATTAACTCAAATTTGGAAGTTGTTAGCACTCTATATTTCTCTCTAGATCTATTCTCTTAGTTCTCCTTGTAACTTCTAAGTAACAATAGCCCATGTTTGGCAAGACTGATTGATCTTATTACTTGTTTTCCAGTTGTGCACTAATCTTTGTGCCTTCCCACCTGTCTCCTCTACTCGTAGTGTGATAGGTGCTTGCGTTAATGGAATTTTATTACCAAATCCACTAGTAGATTTTAGCCATGTACTGACACTCAGTCATGCGTATCGACGATGTTTTTATTTTACTCCCTGCCTTTATGATGGCTTTATGACTGGGCCTTTTGGTGGCTGTTTGCGTTGATATAACTATTGTTTTGATGGCTTGTCCTTATCCGCATGTAACTGTCGTTTCGTTCTTTTTTTGTACTTTCTAGTTATCTCATCATGCAAGATGGTGAAATTAATACTACATACTTGACCATTTTTGCGTTGGGTTTCCCTGGTTGGCACAATTGCCCCTACCTACATTTTTTCCATTGTCATTATGTATGCATTTTTTCTCTCTTTTGCGCGGTTCTTCCTATTCTGCAGCTTGTAGTCCCTCTTGATAGAGTGTTATGAACATAAATATACATATACCATAGATATTCATAACATAATAATTAATAAATAATAATTATTAATAATGAAAGGTCATGTCTCAAAGGACATGACTATTGGTAAAGGGCACCCCTGCGTGGGTATATAAACGAGCCCTCATTCTCAATTGTAATGATCCGGATTATTTTCGGCACGAAATGAGATCGGAGATATAATAAAGAAATGCATGGAGATATCGCAGATGTTCAATACTATAACAGAAATGTATCAGAGATGCAACCATAAACACAGATATACAATAATACACGATTTCTATTAATGAAAGAAATGTACAGAGACTGTAAA
>SNQJ01S0114815.1:11373-28765 GCA_010110895.2 Picea sitchensis
GTTCGATTGGATTTTTTCAAGGGAATGTTTATGTGTAAGTCTATGTGCTTGATAGAGAGTTGGCTTTGTGCCTTGACCTAGTTTGGAAGGAGGATCTGGGGTTCAATGTGTAGATATCCTATCCTATGCGAAGCTTGACTTTGTGGCTTTGTGCATAGGAGTCACTAAATGTAAGATATTGATGAATAATAAATAAGATGAAGCAGTTGGTGGATGTAGCCCCACATTGGGGTGAACCACATATATCTTGTGTCTTTGGTTGGATTTGTGTTTTGTTGTTTATAATCTGCTCAGTGCTTGATTATCATGTGTGATAGATAGATCTATTGATGCTTAGTGATTTACTTGTATTAAAGATAAATCAATGTTAGATATAACTCAGTGTTATGTGCTAAGTGGTTGAAGTTCTTAATCTTTATTGTTACTGCGTCGATCTATCTTTGGGTATGTTCTACGATGTTACTAAGGTTAGGAAACTAATGCATATCACCTTCTAAGTGTTACTAGAATACTCTGTGAAGTGTTGTTATCACAGATATATGTCCCATCTTGGTTACAGACACTTGAATCCTGTAACCCCACCTGCGTCTACCTCGGGTGAGACTTCACCTGCTCCACAGGTGTTGCCAAAAGGGTCGGTAGTTAGGATTTTGTTGGTGCGTTATTGGGCATTGAACCCTGGGTATGCCTCTATGCCAACAACAACATACCATAAACCCTAATGGAATTTGTACTCCTTAGATAGACCTTTCCAATGAGGTATCGAACTCCCCAAATAGAGATTGTATGCAAACGTTATGCCCTCGAGAAGTTGACATATCAACTACTCCCATCGGGGCCCACAAAACGTTTGGTGTTTCATCTCCCAGGGTTAGGTTTTTGGATGGTTAGGGTTTTCTCATTTCTTATTTATGTTAAAAACACCTTTGAGCCTCATTGTAAACACATCTTCTTATGAATGTATGTGTCCATCATGTTATCACACTAAATTGCCTTGGGTGTTTTAGTTTGTTTTCAATCCGTTTTTAAGCCTTAGATTTTAAATTTTCTTTTAAAGTCTCATCCCTTTAAAATTTATTTTTGGTAGGACCCCTTAGATGATTAAATTTTTTGAGTCTTATCTGTAGTTTGATCCTCAAATTGATTTTTGATCCTTGAACGATTTTTTAGCTCATGACTTATTTTGGTCCTCTTCATGAATTGTCCCTAGCTCGATCCCTCCCATGACTAGATTGATGTGAAACACCTTCCTCCTCACTCATGATCTCATAGGCATGCCTCATTGTCTTTGCTTACCTGTCCAATCATGTTTTGAGGTGGATGCACTGCCTACTCATCAAGCAATTCCGTAGCGCCTATCACATTCATCATACTTCCACCTCAAGTCATTATTGCCATGACTGATGTCATGTACCTTGTTTTCAGTGCCAGAAGTCAGTTAAAGATGATTTCAAAGATATTTCATTTATGAGCCTTGGTAACGGTTTCTAATTTTAAAAAAATCAGCAGTGTTGTGTTGCACAAATTCACAACTTCTGATCAGGCAACAACATGTCAACCAAATCCAATGCTGAGAAATCTTCCAGGGCCGAATTTTCTCAATTTCATCCTGAGATTGAGTTGAAGATATCAATAGGTGTCTACTCCACAGGTATCCCATGTTTCCTCTGCAAATTAATTTTCACAGGAAATTTGTGCTCGGTTTTTTGGTTTGCTAAGCTTGCACGGTAGTAAGGGACCTATATTTGCATGGTAGCCTTGTCTTTTCTCTTCTTTAGACTTGTAAACTTCCTTTCCCATATATATGGCCTGATTACTTCTATTTTCTTTAACCATTGAAATCGCAAACCTATAAATAGCCTATCCTCTGTGTATGCGTTGCGCTACCCAGAGGCACTACTCAAACCCTCTCTGTTTTCCTTGCTTCATTTCACCTCAGAGTTTGGCATTTTTACTCAATTGTAGAGGGCCAATTTCAGATTACCGCCGCACTGTCTACACTCTTGAATACCTGTATAAGCCTAAGAGTGTAATTCCAAAGGTCAAGCTTGGCTTACTAATAAACAGTCTATTTTAAAAGGGTCAGCATTGTACATTTGAAGCCTGAGTTAAATCTTTTTTGGTCATTACCATCCCTTAAGCCTTTTAAAATCCTTCATTTTGAGCTATGGAGACTCCTCAGTAAAGGAAGACACACAAAGGTGGCAAGGTGGTTAGGACAGAACTGGTGGACATGCATCTTTTTGATACAAAACCCATGGCAAGAGAGGCCTTTCAAAGAGTAGGGTGCCTCCCTTTTTGTCAGAACATGCAGAGAGGCCATCTAGAGGTAGAAAGACAGTTTGCATTACAGTTTGATGGCAGGAAAACCAAGGTTGGTGATTTGGAGTTTGAGGTGACTGAAGCCTGTATCTCAGCTGCAACAGGGATCCCCATTACAGGTGAAAAGTGGTTCAAATCCATGGCTTTGAGTTCATCCTATGAAAAAGATCTTTTTAAACCTGAATATCAATCCATTGATTTGTCCAAAAGTATGCCAAGGAGTCAGTTGATTGAACAATTTGATAGATTATTGAATATCATACAGAGATATTTTACTTGTGAAGGGATATTTAACACATTGTACCAGTACCATATAAGGTTGTTGCTACATTTTACTAGTAAGGTTGATATGAATATTCCCTATTACTTGTTGAGGAGTTTAGTTAAGATGTCAGATAGGATACAAGCCAAATCTAAATATGTGGATTCTATCCTTTTCCACTCTGGATTAATCAGAATGCTAGTCTTTGAGGAATTGGGTAAGAAAGAGATTTCATGGGAGAATTTTGTTGTTACCTCTCATTTCAAGTTAGATATAGCACCAACTCATCAAGAGGGAAAGTCCTTTTTCACCCACCAGTGCAACTAAAGCAGGGACCAACATGAAGAGAAAGGGTAGAGCCCCTGCTAAAGTTTCAGAGATCAGAAAGTAGGTCATAGAAGCTGAGGAAGAAGTTTGTCCTTCTCCACACAGATATTTTTCACCACCCCCTCCTCCAGGGTTAGAAGAGGTGCCTTATTCTACCAAAGCTGCATCCAAGAAAGGAAAGAAGCTTCTCTTTCCCTCTTCTCCTCCAGCAGTCGAAATCAAGGGTAAAATACCCTTCACAAGGTCATCAGTTCCTAAGGAGGTTTTCAAAGAGAAATCCTTACCAAAAGCCCCTATTCAAAAGAACAAGGGAAAATGCATTGAAAAATCCTGTGAAAGAAAAACAAGAAGCCACTGTATAGAAAGGTAAAGGTACTAAAAGGCCTATGGAGAGAAAAGATGAAACCTTTGAGAAAGGCATTGAGAAGCCTGTTGAAATAAAAGATGAAACCCCTGTGCTAAGAAAGAAGAATAAAAGTAAAGCCATCAAGGAACCTATTGAAGTATACAAGACACTTCCCATGCAGGAGGAAGAGGAGTCTGAGAAAAATCCTAGGGAGACTTTACATGCTATTGTTCCTCTTGACAGTAAAACCTACAAAAGACTTATCAAGCATCTTAGAGATTCAAGAAAATAAATAGTTCATCTTAAATAAGAAGATAAGGTCAACTTGGCTCAGATGAAAGATCTCATGGATGGCTACAGTCACACCCTTGACTTGGAAAGGTTTGCAGCAAGAAAGGCCCAACCCCTTCATAGACAGTTAAAAAATATTTACAAGAAAAATAGAGGCTTTCAGTCTCAGAATAGGAAGCTAAAGGAAGAGTTGAAGCACTTTCAATATGAGGTAGCCCAAAGAAATTTACAGGTGTTGGTTGAAGCTGCCATTGAAGATGACAAAACAATAGCTAAGGAGAGAAATTCTACACTGAATAAGCCTATCAATGCTAAGAAGAAGAAGTTTTCTATGTCAATTGAAGATCTTCTCTCTACCAGAAAGAGTGTGAGGTTAAGTGTCAAAATGAAAAAATAATTGGTAAAAGGTAAGCCCCAGTTTTTAGAATGGTTCCTTTTTTAGAGGGTTAACTAAATTGAAATATTTCCTCTGCCATCTAGATAGGCTTCTAAGCATTAACTATCATAGTTTTGGGTTTTTGCTAAGTGCTAGCTTCCCCAGTGGTAAAGGGCACTACCTATTGTATGGTCAAGGAACCTAATTAAAATGGTTTTGTCATCATGAAAGACCACCAATTGTTCTGCACATGTTCAAGATGGAAGACATTGCATTTTGTCAATGCTATCTAATTCTACACACAGACACAACGTAAGTGGGGCTACCTATAGGCACTACCTAATATTTGGTAGAGAACAAAATTTCCATACAGGCGCAACACAGTGGCGCTACCTAAATGTGCTACCTAATATTGCATAGAGAGTAGAGTTTGTACACATACGCAACATAGAGGTGCTACCGAATATTTTACACAGGGAAAAAGTTTGCACAAATATGCAGCACAGTGGCACTACCTACAAGAGCTACCTTTTCTCCTTGTAGTGCACTACCCATATTTTCTACCCAAGTAAGCTGCCAACAAATACCAGGGATCTAGGAGGACCAAGCTAGCAACTTTTGGATAAATTGATGATGGAGAAGGTTGTAGAAACAACATTTGGGATCATGAATACAACCACATGCTTTGAAAGACACTTGGCAAACAAGGAGTTGCGCAACAAAAGAGAATCAATTTAGTTTGAAGTTCAGTTGGATTAGTCGCCAAAATTTTCCTGTTTTATAGTATAGGTGGTTAGATAAGTTGTTAGAGAGAATAAATGTTTAGAGTTTTTCAAGGGAAGTAAGCCAGCTCATACCTCCAGCTGTTGCCTCCCTTTTGTTATAAATAGATAGATCAATTGCTTTAGTAGATTCGGATGGTTAAGCAAGGCTCCCTTATACTATAATATTTTGATGAAGTAACTGTGATCTAGTGATGTATTGTACTTAAGAATTTTTGGCTAATAGAAATCATCTTCTCTTTCATCTTATTTGCTTCTGATGATAAATTATCATGCTTTGAATGATTCACATGAGTGATTTTGGTGATGTTATGATGGATGTTTGATCATTATGTTATCATGATGTTTATTTAGCTTCCTTAGTTTCTCAGTTCAAGAATATCTTGTGTTAAGAAACTTTCCTCCTTAGGCTTTTGTGGACCTGATGTTTGCAACAGCCCCTACACTTCTCTCATTCAAGTCTTCCCTCTATTCATACTTACTTCCAAACTATTGATTGAAGTTAGCCAAGACCTTAATTGATGGTTCATGCTAGCCCTGTTATCTGAGTTAGAACATTATCATTTGAGACATTTTCCATTTGACCCTTTAAACACCTTTACATTCACCTATAACTTGATGGGTACTGGGCTTGCCTTCCATGCAATCTGAAGGTGACTCCTAGTGCTAACACATCACATTGCTTCTCAGAGATGCATTGCCACCATTCTAGCAAGTTCATTCACTCTGTGTTTTTATAGTTTTTGTACATTTATTTCATTAATACAAATTGTTCATTATTGTATCTCTATGTTTCTTGCAATATATCTATGTATCACTTGATAATATCTCTTCCTTCATTTCATTCTCAAAATAATTTGGATCAGTGGTATCAGAGCAAGCTTCTCCTTGTTGTTTCTTAGTGCATGTCCTCGACGAGGACAGGATATAGAGATTTGGGTATTGAGATAGCTTCTATGAGGACAACCACTCTTGACAGCCCAAGAGGTCTCCCATCATGGAAGAAAATAAAGACGAGGGAGAAGGATATTATATTAATCTTTTGCTTTAGGAATCCCTCACACGACAGAGGAATGAAATGATGGAAAGTTTTTCACAAATCCTTCGACGATTGTCGATAGAAACAAATGTGTCTTCATCAAGAAACCACTTTAGAATAACCACTCCTTTCAAGGTACAAGTTAATTTAAAGGTTAAAGGTTATATATATGGGGATGCTTTGGAAAAGTGGTTAAATATTCTTTAAGGTTATTTATTTGTCCACAATTTTTCTAATAGGGAAAATATCACCTTTGCACTCCTTAAGGTTGCCCCCCATGTCAAAAATTGGTTGGAAACTTATTGTGAGAAAAACTCCACGGAGGAGTCTGGAATGTTTAAGGACAAACCCACTTGGTATTTTTTTATGGATGTCATCAAGGAATAGTATTACCCTGTTGGAAACTATGATGTCCAATAGATAAAATGGACCACAATGCATCAAGAGAGGGGCCAAACAGTGCCTGAGTTCACAATTACCTTCCATACCTTGCACACCAAGTGGGTATCAAAGACGTCGAGTGTCATCTGGTTCTAAAATATCGTGAGGTTCTACACAGGTACATACAATATGAAATGGAGTTTCTAGAAACCTCATCACTAAGAGTCACATATCGATATGTTTTCAAATTCGAGCAGAAATTTAAGTAGAAGAACAAGAAGAATTTTGGGTCTACAAATCAACAACAACCAAAGTATGGTAAAGGAAACCATAACTCATAGAACATCCAACCTTAATAAAACTACTCCATGCCATAGGAAAAGAAGGTTAATGGGAAGACAAAGAAGGACTCTGGGAAGTGGTGCGACTTCCACAAAATCCCTTGGAACACCACCAAGGAATGCCACTCAAAAATATCATTGGTGATCGAGCTCAAAGAAAAAATTGATTCAGAAAACAATAAAGGGAGACAGATCATTGATGAAAAATTCACTGCTACCATTGCGACCACAAAAATCCAACTAGAAGAACCAGAGGATCATGAGGAGGGGGAAAACCTCTTCCATTCACAGATGTGGGTGAAATAGACCCCAATTTATTTCATTATTGATAGAGAAAGCCAAAAGAACCTCATCTCAGTCGAGGTCGTCAAGCAGTTGGATTAGCCAACAACATCACACCCACATATGTACAACATCAAGTGGCTTCACTAGGGTAGAGATATTTGCATCAACCAACAATGTCACCTATATTATCGCATCAAGCCCTTCAAGTATGAGGTATTGTTTGATTTTTCCCCACTATAAGTCTATGATGTTATACTAGGCCAGACATATACGGGGAAGCATCATGTTGTTTATGCTTCTTGACCCCGTAGTGTCATTGTTACTTTGGGGGGTCATCTCTACTGGATACCAGACTTAGTTATGACTACTGTCCCAAACAAATAGTGTCAAAACATAATCTTTCATACTACAGAGTTTATCCTCTTCACGATCTGATCAAAAAGTGAATATAAGGACATTGCGACCACCACAGTGTCAACTGAAGATATTTATTTCTAGAAAAAGAAGGATGATAAGATTGTAGAAGAGAACAAAGATATTCTTTCTTCACCTAAATAGTTTCCTCCGCACTGCCCAATCAATCCAATCTATAACATATCCCTTCATAGCTCTATTGGCCACAACCCTTTTGATGTGTGCTTAGGGTTCCAACCATTATCCCCCATTGATATAGCTCTTCTTGCTACAACTTCACCGACAGATTCCTCCCACTCAGGAAGATCATGCAGCTATATTAGTTGAATGGATCCAAACCCTCCATCAACATGTTCATGAAAACCTTCAACAAGCTAAGTAGGACATCTTCTTCAGCAAGGCAAGAATCTTACCAAGGTTAAGATTTAGAAAAATATTCCACATCTCCCATGGGAACTTGACACAATGGGGAATATTGCTTCATAAGGGGGGATGAATGGGATATATGGATATTTTTACTCCTTGGTTATACATTTCCAATGAGGTATTGAATTCCCAAAATGGAGATTGTATGCAAAAAATACGCCCTCAAGAAGTTGACATATCAACTACCCCCATCAGGGCTCACAATCATTTTGGAGTTTCATCTCCCGAGGTTAGTTTTATGGATGGTTAGGGTATTCTTATTTCTTATTTATGTTAAAAATTCCTTTGAGCCTCATTTTAAACACATCTTCTTGCAAATGAGTGTATCCATCACATCTCTTTTCTGAGATAAGTTCCCACCATTCTAGCGAGTTCATTCACTCTGTATTATTACAATTTTTGTGCATGTATTTAATTAATAAAAATTGTGCATTACTATATCTCTATGTTTCTTGCAATATCTCTTTGTATTTCCTGATTATATCTCCACCTTCACACCTTCATTTTGTTCTCAAAATAATCTAGATTAGTGGTATTAGAGTAGGCTTCTCCTTATCGTTTCTTAGTGCATATCCCCGACAAGGTCATGATATAGAGAGTTGGGTCTCGAGTTAGTTTCTCTTGAGGAAAAAATCTATTTCCATCCCAAGTAGCCTCCCATGGAGGAAGAAAAAAGAGATGAGGGAGAAAGAGATTATATTGACCTGTTACTCGAGGAAGCCCTCATGTGATAGAGGGACAAAATGATGGAAAATTTTGCACAAATCCTTCGATGACTTCCAATAATAGTAGATTCATATTCATCAAGAAGACACTTTGGAAGCATCTCCCCTTTCAAGGTACAAGTTAATTTTGATATTCCTATGTTTGAAGGTCAGATAGATGCAGATGCTTTGGAAAAATGGTTAAATATGATAGAAGGTTATTTCTTTGTCCACAATTTTTCTGACAGGGAAAACATCACCTTTGCAGTCCTTAAGGTTGCCTCTCGTGTCAAAAATTGGTGGGAAACTTACTATGAGAAAAATTCCACAAAGGACTCTCGAATGTTTAAGGCTGAACCCACTTGGGATTTTTTTATGGATGTCATCAAGGAACAATATTACCCTATTGGAAATTATGATGACTAGTACATGATATGGATCAAACTGCATCAAGAGAGGGGAAAAACAATGCCAAAGTTAAAAAATACCTTCCATACCTTGGGCACCAAGATATGTATCAAATAATATGAGTGGCATATGGTTATAAAATATCATCGGGCCCTGCATAGGTACATCCAAACCAAAATGGAGTTTCTAGAAATATCATCTCTGGGAGCCTCTTATCGATATGTTTTCAAAATCGAGCATAAATTTAAATAGAAAAACAAGGAGTTTAGGTCTACATATCTGCAACAACTAAAGTATGGTAAATGTGGCCATAACTCATAGAACAATCAATCTCAATACAACCATTCTACGTCGTAGGAAAAGAAGGGTAATGGGAAGATGAAGAAAGAAACTGGGAAGTGGTGCAACTTCCACAAAATACCTTAGCACAAGATCGATGAATGTCACTCAAAAAAATTATTGGTGGTCGATCTCAAAGAAAAAGGGTTGAGCCCAAAATTGGACTCTAATTTAGAAAACAATAAAAGGAGATTGATCATTGATACATAACTCATTGCTACCATTACGACCAGARCAATCCAACTAGAAGAACCAGAGGATCCCTAGGAGAGGGAATTCCTCTTCCATTYATATATGTGGGTGAAGGAGACCCCTCTAMATTTCATTTTTGATAKCACAATCCAAAAGAACCTCATTTCAACAGAGGTCATCAAACAGTTGGATTTTCCAACAACACCACACCTGCAACCATACAAAAATGTATCAATCCTATGGCATCAATCCTTTCAAGGATGAGGTATTGTGTGATGTTTCCCCACTGGAATTCTATGATGTTCTATTAGGCTAGCCATAAGTGGAAGCTTCATGTTGTTTACGATTCTCGACCCCATAGTTTCATTGTTACTCTAGGGTGTCAACTCTACAAGATACCAGAGCTAGTTTTGGCTATTGTCTTGACAAAACAATTTCGCAAATTAATCTCTCATACTGCAAAATTTAGCCTCTTCAGGATCCAATAAGAAAGTGAATATAACGACACTACGACCACCACAACCTTATCTAAACATATTTATATCCAACAAAAGAAGATCGACAAAATTTTAGAAGAGGATAAATATATTCTTTCTTCACCTATAGGGGTGCCTCCATAGTTCCTAATCAATCTAATCTATAATATATCCCTTGATATCTCTATTGGACACAACCATTTTCAAGTGTGCTTAGGGTTTCAACCATTAGCCCCCATAGATATAATTCTTCATGTTTCATATTCACCAAAAGAGTCCTCCCACACTCTGGAAGATCATGCAACTAGTTTTTTTGAATGGATCCAACCCCTCCAACAATAGGTTTGTGACAAACTTCAACAAGCTAAGCAGGACAACTTCTTCACCAAGGAAAGTAGCTCACCAAGGTTCAGATTCAACAAAATATTCCTCATATCCCATGGGAACTTGACACAATGGGGAACATTGCTTCCTAATGGGGGAGGAATTATCTAGATGGATATCGGTGGCCACCCACCTACTCCACTAGCTTAAAGAACAATTTTCCATTTTGACATTATTTTACACTTTTTGGGTCCCAAACTTCTAGAGCCATTTTGAGGCCTTAAATGACGTTGTTTTGGAATTTTTGGGGGGCGAGGGTTGACAACGACATACCTTGGCTCTAGAGGAAGTTTTACTCCTCTTCTATACCTTTACAACAAGGTATCAAACACCCAAAATGAATATCGTATGCAAATGTTACACCCTCAGGAAGTTGACATATCAACTACCCTCATTGGATCCCACAAACCTTTTGCCATTTCACCTCCCAGGGTTAGGTTTTTGGATGGTTAGGGTTTTCTCATTTCTTCTTTATGTTAAAAATTCCATTGAGCCTCATTGTAAACACATATTCTTGTGAACGAGCATAGACAACACATATCTTCTCATAGATACGCTACCATCATTCTAGGGAGTTCATTCACTTTGTATTTTTACAGTTTCTATACATTTCTTTCATTAATAAAAATTGTGCATTACTATATCTCCGTGTTTCTTGCAATATCTTTGTGTATTTCCTTATTATATCTCTGCCTTCATTTCATTTTCAAAATAATCTAGATCATTGAGGTTCACAAGACAACAATAAAGGTTATGATGAAAACCTTGACTCCCATGGAGTTGAGAGCTTCATCTCTCATACATAAAATTCAACTAAACAAAATGGCTTGAAATAGAGTCCATCACTAGAGACTTCGACAGAGACACATGTAGGTCATTGGGTCACAATAAGTATGGTGAAAGAGAGGAAGGCTCGAGTCAAGAAACCATCCCTTCTCCTCAATAGAATTTGACTCATTCACAAACTATTAATGTAGACATTTTAGGGGAAAATATTAAGGGAAATCTAAGTGTCACCAGAGATTCTTAGAAAACAAAAAATTTCACTTCATACACTCAGATACCATCACCTTCTATGTTGGATGGACAAGGATATGTTACACCATCTAAATAAGATGCACAAGGGTATGCTACACCATTTTATTCTATATCATCCCCAACTAAACCTCAATTCGATGATCAAATGCAAGGAGCATCTAACATACATGTAACATCTTCATGTTATGTTGACAATCCAAGCCTTTCTAAATTGGGAAAGAAACAAAAGGAGAATAAGAAATTGAAGAATAAATTAGAATAATTTAAGGTTTTGAGTCATTGTATAGAGGGAGAAAATGAGAAATTAAAGGTTCATACTCAAAATCTCCAGGATGAGAATAAAAATATTGGTGTAGAGAAAACATAATTATACAGGATGATCATAGACCCTACTATACCAAACAAGAGAATAACTAATAAAATAAGGACCACAACAACAAGAAACCTCATTTTTTCGATTGATGCTACTAGGATTCACTAGCAATCTATGAGGCCACTACAATTTTTCCAAATTTTGTGGGCTTGTTAGGAGATCTGTTTGCAAAAGGACATGAAAATACAAAAGCATGGGGGAGATGTTGGCCCATGGTTTTGACACATTTTTCACTTACTAGTTACCCTTTTTAAACACCTTTACCTTACCTATGTATCGGGTTATTACCTTTTTACCATGTTTTCATGTGTTCTTAAAGGCAAACACCCTTCACAAGATATAAGAGGTAAATATTGTATGGTTTTGATGATTTTCTATGTCTTTGATGAATTAGATTGAATGTATAGAAAATATGTGCTAATGATGTTTTGTTCATCCCATTTCAGGTACCTTAGTTCATTTCTAGTAACACTTGTTAATTATGGTACTGACATTCCAATCTAGTACCTATTCACATTCATCGGCATATGTTTGAAATTCTTGTTGAAGATCGACCACCTGGGTTTTGAAGAGGACCAATCAAACATCGTGTGGTGTCCATGAAATCAAATCTAGGGTTGATTCTTGTGGTTCAATCCTTTGGTCAAGTGTGCAAACAATTTCCTTCAGTTCGGGTTCGTAACAAAACCCTCTTTGCAAACGAAGTTTATTCTCATGATCTGGAGGATATTTTTCGTATGCAATTTGTGTCATATGAATAGTATGAAGATGATTATGATCTATTTAATTAGTAAAGGAATGATTTGATAGTTACAACCACCTTCTAAAATGTCTAAAATCACCATTTTGTTCATGAGAAATAGGGGACGTGATATGTATACAAAATCTATTGTAATTGCGGTAGAATCTGTCTCTATATGTAGCAGTTCATACTGTAATGAGAGGGAGTGAACCTGGAGATTATGATATTTACATTATTTCATATCTTGAGAATTGTATAATGTTGATATTCTTGTTGTAACATCATTTGTAGTTGATTAATGACAATGCTCATTTCTTCATCATCGTGTTCACTATACTTGTGTAAGATTGTCTTTTAGTTTTCTCTCTATCCAATTGGGAGGGCCCACCAACCTGGATCACGCAATTTTTTTGTTCCATATATAGGTAATTTGTGTTGATATTTTACTTCTACAATTACTCAATTTTAAGTCTGTAATTCTATTCTTAAACAATAGAGATTTATTGCATTCACTTGTGATTTGTTAATTCATAGTTTGTATAGTTAATTGCATTCCTTAGTTATGTTGATTTACTTCCATGCTTGGATGATTAACCATTAATTAAATAATTATTTTAGATTGTAGATCTCGATATTAGGTTAATGGAGTGAGTAAGTAGTAGTAATGTTATTTTCCTTTACATTTAATTAGAAAATTTCATTATCTTTTTTATTGATAACAATAACTAGAATTCCTTGGTTCTTGAATCTAACCTTATCTCTGATAGCAAGAACACTTAAAACTGTTAAGTGAAAGACTGTATCATAAGCCTCTCAAAGAGAATTAGATAAGAGAACTAGTTGTTGGTTGGTGGACATGGTTTGTTTCTTAGTAGTATTCCAATTCCTTTGCACATAGATAGTTTAATCATTCATTGAATGGTATTGAAGACACAAATAGTTCATAGTCATATTCATGTGTAGATAAGTAATCTTGACATAATATGCGGAGCCATTAAACTCTTGCCATATCTAATGTCAGTCCTTTGAACATAAGTGACACTATTTAAGTTTTCTTAATTAGTTTCCTTATGCTTTCATACTTGATTAGATTGCATAGATAGGATAGCTTAGTCTTTATCCCTTTACCTGCACATATTGTGTTTACAACTCATAAATTTACGAACTAGATTGACAAGTAAATGTAATAGGGATTATTAATTGACAAATAAACAACTTGACAGTTATGTTGTATTGTGTCACAATGGAATGTTTTTCAAGGGTTATGTTGGAATGTGATGTCCAGGGTTATGTTATATTATGATGTTCATTAAGGTTTATGTTCAATTGCAACATTTGTCAAGGTTTATGTTGGATTGTGTTACATTGAGACATTCATCAAGGGTTATAATGGATTTCATCACATGAATACATTTGTCAAGGGTTATGTTGGATTGCAACATCAAGGTTTATGTCAGATTGCTATGTTCGTCAAGGGTTGTGTCGGATTGTGACATTCTTCAAGGGTTATATTAGATTACGACATTCATTAAGGGATTATGGTTAACCTTTGTGACATTGTGAAATTATCAATGGTTATGTCATATTGCAATGTTTGTCAAGGGTTATGTTGGAATGTGATGTTCCCCAATGATTATGTCACATTGTGATGTTAATCTTCATTGTGTTATATCAAATTTCTACGTTCATTTATGGTTATGTCAAATTGCAACATTCATTAAGGGTTATATCACCTTACGATATTTCTTAGGGGTTATTTTTCAATGATATGTTCATGAATGGTCATGATGCCTTGTGATATTCATCTTGTTCATCATATAAGGAAATGTTATGTTCCTCAATGGTTATGTCACATTGAAAAATTCATGAACAGTTCGGTTACATTGGATTATGATGTTCCCCAATGATTATGTCACATTGTAGCATTCATATTCATTGTGTTATGTCAAATTGTTATGTTCTTATATGGTTACATCACATTGCAACATTCATTAAGGGTTATGTTTCAATGAGATATTCATGAATAGTCATGATGCATTATGATATTCATCTTAGTTGACTTATAAGGAAATGTTATGTTCCTAAATGGTTATGTCCCATTGAAACATTCAAGAAGAGTTGGGTTATGTTGGATTGTGATGTTCCCTAATTATTATCTTGCATTGTGACATTCATATTTGTTGTGTTATGTGAATTTGGCATTCATCTATGGTTACATCACATTGTGACATTCAATAAGGGTTATGTCACCTTCCAACATTCCTTAAGGGTTATGTTCTATTGATATGTTCCTTAATGCTCATGATGAATTGTGATACTCATCTTTGTCATTTTATAAGAAAATGATTTGTTCTGAAATGGCTATGTTGTATTGTGATATTCAGGAAGGGTTGGGTTATGTTGCAAGGTTTATATCAACATAACCATGGGTGAATTGGGTTGACCATGGTTGGCCACGATTGACTATGTTTGACCATGGATACCCATATTACTGTGGTTGACCTAGGTTGACTAAGGTTGGCTATGGTTATGTTACATTGTGACATGCAGGTTGGTTGATTTATATTGAATTGTTATGTTCCTCAATGAGCATCACATTACAACATCCATAAACGGTTTTGTCACAATGAGATGTTCCAGAAGGATTATGTTCGATTGTGACATTCTCAATGGTTATGTTGCATTGGGATGCTCATCATTTTTTTCTAATGTCAAATTGTGCATTCCTCATTGGTTATGTCACATTGTGACCTTCATCAAGGGTTATATCACTTTATGATTTTTCTCAAGGGTTATGTGTGTTTTTGGTGTTCTTGAAAAGTATGATGCATTGTGATATTCATGTTAGTTGACTTATGTGGAATTTCTACATTTCTTAATAGTTATGTCACATTGCGATATTCAATATGGGTTATGTCAAATTTATGATGTTGCTTAATTGTTATAAAATACAACATTTGAAATAATAAAGATAATGTATTTACATGTTTTTGACACAATATATGTGTAAGTGTAATTTGTAATTTAGAAGGAACATTGTTAATCTCTTTAATTAAGTGAGAAGAAACATGTGTTCATTAATGAATTATATATATATATATATATTGAAAAAAGAAACATTCAAGTACAATATCAAATTTTAGTTAAATTATAATACCTTGATTTTTTTTTCACAAGGACTGGGAAATTTTATTCATTAAAAAGGGTGTGACCAAGGCTGCTAAGTACAAAAACAAAGAACTAGTATATATAACAAAAATCCATTTCGAATAGTCCAACTAACCACAAAATTGATCGTGAAGGGGAGGAGTTCTGGTTTGTAGCAAGTTGAATCACTTGGATGAATGACTGTTATAACCCTAATTTGCACCATATATGTTTACCTGGCATTAGGCCATCTCATTTTACATCTTTTTCCAAACCACTGTTTAACATCTCTTCTTAAAAACAAACTTTTTTAAAGGCACATGCACCCTACTCCACTACTGCAGGCGTGTATACGCTGGTTGTCCCACTACAACCCACGTATATCTACAAAAGCACAAAAAAAGGAAAGTTGCATACAAAACTCACAGTTTTGGGTAAGTTACCTAAATTGTTTGACCACTAATAGCCGGTCACTCGTCCAAATACCTAGCCTTTTCTAGCCTATAAAAGAAGGGGTAGGGGTCCCATTTAGAAAGAGGAAAATAAGAGTAAAGAAACTCTATTGGATTTCGCATTCCCGTTGTCCCAACCTTTTGAAACTAGTGTGTGAAGAGAAGCATATACAAAAGAAGTTGGAGCACAGTTGAAGAGGGGCCCATGACCAGATTCAAGGAGAAGTGGTCAATCTCACTATTGTAAGGTTACTCTTGTGATATTAATAAAAATAAGTACTTTTCCCGTCCCACCATATGAGATTGTCAATATTTAAATTTGATTATATTTTGATAGAATCTCTAACCCATTAGTTCATAGATCATATGCATGCAAAGTTTTTTGTTTGTCTTTGTGTGAATGCAAGTCAGCATTGGGAGCATATTTGCAGTCAAGGAGTGACCAAATGTTAAAGGATCGACATCAAACACATAAACTAAGGTACAATAAATTGATCTTTTTAACCTTGTATTTGCATATGAATAATGGGGATTATGATTGGGATGTTGGTAAAAAGTAGGAGACTTTAGGTCATTTCTGCATGCATTACAAAACCCTTAATGCTAGTTTGTAGGGGGATTTCCCATCCACAACAATGACTTGAGGCGAACTAGAGGAGCTTTGTAGCAGGCAGATGATTGGAAACATTTATATCATGACATATCCATGATCTGAATTTGCAAGAACAACAATTGAATTCATTTGGGTTGTTGGGCGAATTGGTATACCATAGCCTTCGAATGAGGTAGCTCTTTGTAGAGTTACAAAAGTCAGTTAGAAATAGTATGAATTAACTTCTAGGAAGTGGGTGCATGGTGCCTTGAAGTGAAAGAAGTCAAGGTGTGGATATGGAAAGGCATTGGATATGAGTTCAATCAGTTGTGTGTGAAGTTTGGGACTTAGATGGAATTTTGAAGTGGATGGATGGACTCATCATTGTATCACAGTGAAGGTCTTGTTAGTTTTTGGATCTATGGATGGTGATTGAGGGGATTTCATGCAAAGAGTTAGTTTATTTGGAAAGTGGAAGTCCAATAAAACATACATGAACCATGGGTGCAACCAAGGATTATGTTGGAAAGGAACAGTTGGTTTTTAGTTCTTTCATTTCCTAAGTGTTGTCATGAGTTCTTTGAAGGGAAGTCAGATGGCTTGATGGTTCAAGTGTATTCCATTTCCATGGAAAATCCACAGACTTGAGGATGAATCAAGTGTTGTAGATTCAAATAAGTCTTGTATTAGTTTGGGATGTCTTGATTGGGTGAGTTTGCAGAGAACTTGGGACGACCTTCTTGGATGAGTCATGTGGTGGACTTAGGAAGATTTGGATGCAGTCATGGAGGTGGCTTGAGGAAGATTCCTATCTCTTTGATGAGGTGCATTGGATAGGTCTTTGCGATGAAGTGGGAAGTGAAGTATGTACGTTCCAAGTTTGAGAGGATGGGTGAGGCACCAGACGTCACAAAAAAAAACATGAAAGTTGTTCTAGAGGGAATGATATCAAG
>SNQJ01S0114815.1:31736-52134 GCA_010110895.2 Picea sitchensis
TAGAAGCCAGAAATCAAAATAAGATCATACATGAATGCTGAGTAGAGGCCCTTGCCTTCCTTTTATACTTTTTGGCTCACCTTGTCCCTCCAAAGTGACTTTCATTTTATTATTATTTAATTAATTAATTAAATCACTTTAATCAATTAATTAACCTTTTTACCTCTGAAAATCTCCTTATCTTTCTGTGTGGCTTCTTTGGCCACTAAAAGTCACTTCTAGACATCCCATCCTGTAGTGCTTCTCCTCCCGATTCCAATGAGCTATTGCACTGAGAGGTTCCTCCAAGTAATGTGCCCAAAATGCCCTCTTCAGTGATTTTAATTAACTTATAGCTCAAAATAGTCAAAATCATGGAATTCGTCGGAATGGAACGAAACCAAATCCAACCCGTGCGGAATGGCTCATAATGATGGAATATGATGATAAATTCCAACTGGACCCCACAATACCTCTCAAATACCCTTGTACTCGCTATAATATCCATCTGGCTACTCTGGTCATCATAAGTCTCTGCCCTGTGATGATGTCCCAAAGTGGGGACATTACATTGTGTACATATCATGTCCCCTATTTCTCATGAACAAAATGGTGATTTTAGACATTTTAGAAGGTGGTTGTAACTATCAAATCATTCCTTTACTAATTAAATAGATCATAATCATCTTCATACTATTCATATGACACAAATTGCATACAAAAAATATCCTCCAGATCATGAGAATAAACTTCGTTTGCAAAGAGGGTTTTGTTACCAACCCGAACTGAAGGAAATTGTTTGCACACTTGAACAAAGGATTGAACCACGAGAATCAACCCTAGATTTGATTTCATGGGCACCACATGATGTTTGATTGGTCCTCTTCAAAACCCAGGTGGTCGATCTTCAATAAGAATTTCAAACATGTGCCAATGAATGTGAATAGGTACTAGAATGGAATGTCAGTACCATAATTAACAAGTGTTGCTAGAAATGAACTAAGGTACTTGAAATGAGATGAACAAAACATCATTAGCACATATTTTCTATACATTCAATCTAATTCATCAAAGACATAGAAAATCATCAAAACCATACAATATTTACCTCTTATATCTTGTGAAGGGTGTTTGCCTTTAAGAACACATGAAAACATGGTAAAAAGGTAATAAATCGGTACATAGGTAAGGTAAAGGTGTTTAAAAAGGGTAACTAGTAAGTGAAAAATGTGTCAAAACCATGGGCCAACATCTCCCCCATGCTTGTGTATTTTCATGTCCTTTTGCAAACAGATCTCCTAACAAGCCCACAAAATTTGGAAAAATTGTAGTGGCCTCATAGATTGCTAGTGAATCCTAGTAGCATCAATAAAAAAAAATGAGGTTTCTTGTTGTTGTGGTCCTTATTTTATTAGTTATTCTCTTGTTTGGTATAGTAGGGTCTATGATCATCCTGTATAATTCTCTTTTCTCTACACCAATATTTTTATTCTCATCCTGGAGCTTTTGAGTATGAACCTTTAATTTCTCATTTTCTTTCTCTATACAATGACTCAAAACCTTAAATTATTCTAATTTATTCTTCAATTTCTTATTCTCCTTTTGTTTCTTTCCCAATTTAGAAAGGCTTGGATTGTCAACATAACATGAAGATGTTACATGTATGTTAGATGCTCCTTTCATTTTATCGTCGAATTGAGGTTTAGTTGGGGCTGATATAGAATAAAATGGTGTAGCATACCCTTGTGCATCTGATTTAGATGGTGTAACATATCCTTGTCCATCCAACATAGAAGGTGATGGTATCTAAGTGTATGAAGTAAAAAAATTTGTTTTCTAAGAATCTCTGGTGACACTTAGATTTCCCTTAATATTTTCCCCTAAAATGTCTACATTAATAGTTTGTGAATGAGTCAAATTCTATTGAGGAGAAGGGATGGTTTCTTGACTCGATCCTTCCTCTCTTTCACCATACTTATTGTGACCTGATTACCTACATGTGTCTCTGTCGAAGTCTCTAGTGATGGACTCTATTTCAAGCCATTTTGTTTAGTTGAATTTTATGTATGAGAGATGAAGCTCTCAACTCCATGGGAGTCAAGGTTTTCATCATCACCTTTATTGTTGTCTTGTGAACCTCAATGATCCAGATTATTTTGAAAATGAAATGAAGGCAGAGATATAATAAGTAAATACACAAAGATATTGCAAGAAACATCGAGATATAGTAATGCACAATTTTTATTAATGAAAGAAATGTACAGAAACTGTAAAAAGACAAAGTGAATGAACTCCCTAGAATGATGGTAGCTTATCTATGAGAAGAGATGTGTTGTCTATGATCGTTCACAAGAATATGTGTTTACAATGAGGCTCAATGGAATTTTTAACATAAAGAAGAAATGAGAAAACCCTAACCATCCAAAAACCTAACCCTGGGAAGTGAAATGGAAAAAGGTTTGTGGGATCCAATGAGGGTAGTTGATATGTCAACTTCCTGAGGGTGTAACATTTTCATACGATATTCATTTTAGGTGTTTGATACCTCGTTGGAAAGGTATAGAAGAGGAGTAAAACTTCCTCCAGAGCCATGGTATGTCGTTGTCATCCCTCGGCCCCTCAAAAGTCCAAAAAAACGTCATTAAGGCCTCAAAATGGCTCTAGAAGTTTGGGACCCAAAAAGTATAAAATAATGTCAAAATGGAAAATTGTTCTTTAAGACAGTGGAGTAGGTGGGTGGCCACCGATATCCATCTAGATAATTCCTCCCCCATTAGTAAGCAATGTTCCCCATTGTGTCAAGTTCCCATGGGATATGAGGAATATTTTGTTGAATCTGAACCTTGGTGAGCTACTTTCCTTGGTGAAGAAGTTGTCTTGCTTAGCTTGTTGAAGGTTGTCACAAACCTATTGTTGGAGGGGTTGGATCCATTCAAAAAACCTAGTTGCATCATCTTCCGGAGTGTGGGAGGACTCTTTTGGTGAATATGAAACATGAATAATTATATCTATGGGGGCTAATGGTTGAAACCCTAAGCACACTTGAAAATGGTTGTTTCCAATAGAGATATCAAGGGATATATTATATATTAGATTGATTAGGAACTACGGAGGCACCCCTATAGGTGAAGAAAGAATATCTTTATCCTCTTCTAAAATTTTGTCGATCTTCTTTTGTTGGATATAAATATGTTTAGCTAAGGTTGTGGTGGCCGTAGTGTCGTTATATTCACTTTCTTATTGGATCCTGAAGAGGCTAAATTTTGTAGTATGAGAGATTAATTTGCGAAATGTTTTTGTCAAGACAATAGCCAAAACTACCTCTGGTATCTTGTAGAGTTGACACCCTAGAGTAACAATGAAACTATGGGGTTGAGACTCGTAAACAACATGAAGCTTCCACTTATGGCTAGCCTAATAGAACATCATAGAATTCCAGGGGGGAAACATCACACAATACCTCATCCTTGAAAGGATTGATGCCATAGGATTGATACATTTTTGTATGGTTGCAGGTGTGGTGTTGTTGGAAAATCCAACTGTTTGATGACCTCTGTTGAAATGAGGTTCTTTTGGATTGTGATATCAAAAATGAAATTTAGAGGGGTCTCCTTCACCCACATATATGAATGGAAGAGGAATTCCCTCTCCTAGGGATCCTCTGGTTCTTCTAGTTGGATTGTTCTGGTCGTAATGGTAGCAATGAGTTATGTATCAATGATCAATCTCCTTTTATTGTTTTCTAAATTAGAGTCCAATTTTGGGCTCAACCCTTTTTCTTTGAGATCGACCACCAATAATTTTTTTGAGTGACATTCATCAATCTTGTGCTAAGGTATTTTGTGGAAGTTGCACCACTTCCTAGTTTCCTTCTTCATCTTCCCATTACCCTTCTTGTCCTACGACGTAGAATGGTTTTATTGAGATTGATTGTTCTATGAGTTATGGCCACATTTACCATACTTTAGTTGTTGCAGATATGTAGACCTAAACTCCTTCTTGTTTTTCTATTTAAATTTATGCTTGATTTTGACAACATATTGATAAGAGGCTCCCAGAGATGATATTTATAGAAACTCCATTTTGGTTTTGATGTACCTATGCAGGGCCCGATGATATTTTATAACCATATGCCACTCATATTATTTGATACATATCTTGGTTCCCAAGGTATGGAAGGTATTTTTGAACTTTGGCATTGTTTTTCCCCTCTCTTGATGCAATTTGATCCATCTAATGTACTAGTCATCATAATTTCCAATAGGGTAATATTGTTCCTTGATGACATCCATAAAAAAATCCCAAGTGGGTTCATCCTTAAACATTCGAGAGTCCTTTGTGGAATTTTTCTCATAGTAAGTTTCCCACCAATTTTTGACACGAGGGGAAACCTTAAGGACTGCAAAGGTGATGTTTTCCCTGTCAAAAAAATTGTGGACAAAGAAATAACCTTCTATCATATTTAACCATTTTTCCAAAGCATCTGCATCTATCTGACCTTCAAACATAGGAATATCAAAATTAACTTGTACCTTGAAAGGGGCGATGCTTCCAAAGTGTCTTCTTGATGAATATGAATCTACTGTTATTGGAAGTCATCGAAGGATTTGTGCAAAATTTTCCATCATTTCATCCCTCTATCACATGAGGGCTTCCTCGAGTAACAGGTCAATATAATATATTTCTCCCTCATCTCTTTTTTCTTCCTCCATGGGAGGCAACTTGGGATGGAAATAGATTTTGTCCTCAATAGAAACTAACTCGAGACCCAACTCTCTATATCATGACCTCATCGGGGACATGCACTAAGAAACGATAAGGAGAAGCCTACTCTAATACCACTAATCTAGATTATTTTGAGAACAAAATGAAGGTGTGAAGGTGGAGATATAATCAGGAAATACAAAGAGATATTGCAAGAAACATAGAGATACAATAATGCACAATTTTTATTAATTAAATAAATGCACAAAAATTGTAATAATACAGAGTGAATGAACTCGCTAGAATGGTGGGAACTTATCTCAGAAAAGAGATGTGATGGCTACACTCATTCGCAAGAAGATGTGTTTAAAATGAGGCTCAACGGAATTTTTAACATAAATAAGAAATGAAAATACCCTAACCATCTAAAAAACTAACCTCGGGAGATGAAACTCCAAAATGATTGTGAGCCTTGATGGGGGTAGTTGATATGTCAACTTCTTGAGGGCGTAATTTTTGCATACAGTCTCCATTTTTGGAATTCGATACCTCGTTGGAAAGGTATAACCAAGGAGTAAAAATATCCATATATCCCATTCATCCCCCCTTATGAAGCAATATTCCCCATTGTGTCAAGTTCCCATGGGAGATGTGGAAGATTTTTCTAAATCTTAACCTTGGTAAGATGCTTGCCTTGCTGAAGAAGATGTCCTACTTAGCTTGTTGAAGGTTTTCATGAACATGTTGATGGAGGGTTTGGATCCATTCAACTAATATAGCTTCATGGTCTTCCTGAGTGGGAGGAATCTGTCGGTGAAGTTGTAGGAAGAAGAGTTATATCAATGGGCGATAATGGTTGGAACCCCAAGCACACCTCAAAAGGGTTGTGGCCAATAGAGCTATGAAGGGATATGTTATAGATTGGATTGATTGGGCAGTGCGGAGGAAACTATTTAGGTGAAGAAACAATATCTTTGATCTCTTCTACAATCTTATCATCCTTCTTTTTCTAGAAATAAATATCTTCAGTTGACACTGTGGTGATCACAATGTCCTTATATTCACTTTTTGATTAGATTGTGAAGAGGATAAACTCTGTAGTATGAAAGATTACGTTTTGACAATATTTGTTTGGGACAGTAGTCATAACTAAGTCTGGTATCCAGTAGAGATGACCCCCCAGAGTAATAATGACAATACGGGGTCAAGAAGCATAAACAACATGATGCTTCCCCATATATGTCTGGCCTAGTATACCATCATAGACTTCTAGTGGGGAAAAATCAAACAATACCTCATACTTGAAGGGCTTGATGCGATAATATAGGTGACATTGTTGGTTGATGCAAATATCTCTACCCTAGTGAAGCCACTTGATGTTGTACGGATGTGGGTGTGATGTTGTTGGCTAATCCAACTGCTTGACGACCTCGGCTGAGATGAGGTTCTTTTGGATTTCGCTATCAACAATGAAATAAATTAGGGTCTGTTTCACCCACATCTGTGAATGGAAGAGGTTTTCCCCCTCCTCATGATCCTTTGGTTCTTCTAGTTGGATTTTTGTGGTCGCAATGGTAGCAGTGAATTTTGCATCAATGATCTGTCTCCCTTTATTGTTTACTGAATCAATTTTTTCTTCTAGCTCGATCACCAATGATATTTTTGAGTGACATTCCTTGGTGATGTGCCAAGGGATTTTGTGGAAGTCGCACCACTTCCCAGAGTCCTTCTTTGTCTTCCCATTAACCTTCGTTTCCTATGGCATGGAGTAGTTTTATTAAGGTTGGATGTTCTATGAGTTATGGTTTCCTTTACCATACTTTGGTTGTTGTTGATTTGTAGACCCAAAATTCTGCTTGTTCTTCTACTTAAATTTCTGCTCGAATTTGAAAACATATAGATATGCGACTCTCAGTGATGAGGTTTCTAGAAACTCCATTTCATATTGGATGTACCTGTGTAGAACCTCACGATATTTTAGAACTAGATGACACTCGACGTCTTTGATACCCACTTGGTGTGCAAGGTATGGAAGGTAATTGTGAACTCAGACACTGTTTGGCCCCTCTCTTGATGCATTATGGTCCATTTTATGTATTGGACATCATAGTTTCCAATAGGGTAATACTATTCCTTGATGACATCCATAAAAAATACCAAGTGGGTTTGTCCTTAAACAATCCAAACTCCTCCGTGGAGTTTTTATCACAATAAGTTTCCAACCAATTTTTGACATGGGGGGCAACCTTAAGGAGTGCAAAGGTGATATTTTCCCTATTATAAAAATTGTGGACAAATAAATAACCTTAAAGAATATTTAACCACTTTTCCAAAGCATCCCCATATATATAACATTTAACCTTTAAACTAACTTGTACCTTGAAAGGAGTGGTTATTCTAAAGTGGTTTCTTGATGAAGACACATTTGTTTCTATCGACAATTGTCGAAGGATTTGTGAAAAAATTTCCATCATTTCATTCCTCTGTCTTCCTAAAGCAAAAGATTAATATAATCTCCTTCTCCCTCGTCTTTATTTTCTTCCATGATGGGAGACCTTTTGGGCTATCAAGATTGGTTGTCCTCACAGAAGTTATCTCAATACCCAAATCTCTATATCATGTCCTCATCGGGGACATGCACTAAGAAACAACAAGGAGAAGCTCGCTCTGATACCACTGATCCAAATTATTTTGAGAATGAAATGAAGGAAGAGATATTATCAAGTGATACATAGATATATTGCAAGAAACATAGAGATGCAATAATGAACAATTTGTATTAATTAAATAAATGTACAAAAACTATAAAAACACAGAGTGAATGAACTTGCTAGAATGGTGGCAATGTATCTCTGAGAAGCGATGTGATGTGTTAGCACTAGGAGTCACCTTCAGATTGCATGGAAGGAAAGCCCAGTACCCATCAAGTTATAGGTGAATGTAAAGGTGTTTAAAGGTTCAAATGGAAAATGTCTCAAATGACAATGTTCTAACTCAGATAACAGGGCTAGCATGAACCATCAATTAAGGTCTTGGATAACTTCAATCAATAGTTTGGAAGTAAGTATGAATAGACGGAAGACTTGAATGAGAGAAGTTTAGGGGCTGTTGTAAACATCAGGTCCACAAAAGCCTAAGGAGGAAAGTTTCTTAACACAAGATATTCTTGAACTGAGAAACTAAGGAAGCTAAATAAACATCATGATAACATAATGATCAAACGTCCATCATAACATCGCCAAAATCATTCAAATCATGAGCATTTATCAACAGAAGAAAATAAGATGAAAGAGAAGATGATTTCTATTAGCCAAAAAGTCTTAAGTCCAATACATCACTAGATCACAGTTACTTCATCAAAATATTACAGTATAAGGGAGCCTTGCTTAACCATCCGAATCTACTAAAGAAATTGATCTATCTATTTATAACAAAAGGGAGGACACAAATGGAGGTATGAGATGGATTACTTCCCTTGAAAAACTCTAAACATTTATTTTCTCTAACAACTTATCTAACCACCTATGCTATAAAACAGGAAAAATTTGGTGACTAATCCAACTGAACTTAAAACTAAATTGATTCTCTTTTGTTGCACAACTCCTTGTTTGCCAAGTGTCTTTCAAAGCATGTGGTTGTATTCATGATGCCAACTGTTGTTTCTACAACCTTCTCCATCATCAATTTATCCAAAAGTTGCTAGCTTGGTCCTCCTAAATCCCTGGTGTTTTTTGGCAGCTTCCTTGGGTAGAAAATATGGGTAGTGCACTACAAGGAGAAAAGGTAGTGCTTGTAGGTAGTGCCACTGTGCTGCATATTTGCGCAAACTTTTTTCCTCTGTAAAATATTCGGTAGCACCTCTATGTTGCGTATGTGTACAAACTCTACTCTATATGCAATATTAGGTAGCACATTTAGGTAGCGCCACTGTGTTGCGCCTGTATGGCAATTCTGTTCTCTACCAAATATTAGGTAGTTCCTGTAGGTAGCCCCACTTATGTTGTGTCTGTGTGCAGAATTAGATAGCATTGACAAAATGCAATGTCTTCCATCTTGAACATGTGCAGAAAAATTGGTGGTCTTTCATGATGACAAAACCATTTTAATTAAGTGCCTTGACCATACAATAGGTAGTGCCCTTTACCACTGGGGAAGCTAGCACTTAGAAAAAACCCAAAACTATGATAGTTAATGCTTAGAAGCCTGTCTAGATGGCAGAGGAAATATTTCAATTTAGTTAACCCTCTAAAAAAGGAACCATCCTAAAAAATGGGGCTTACCTTTTACCAGTTATTTTGTCATTTTGACACTTAACCTCACACTCTTTCTGGTAGAGAGAAGATCTTCAATTGACATAGAAAACTTCTTCTTCTTAGCATTGATAGGCTTCTTCAGTGTAGAAGTGCTCTCCTTAGCTACTGGTTTGTCATCTTCAATGGCAGCTTCAACCAACACCTGTAAATTTCTTTGGGATACCTCATCTTGAAAGTTCTTCAAATCTTCCTTTAGCTTCCTATTTTGAGACTGAAAGCCTCTATTTTTCCTGTAAATATTCTTTAACTGTCTATGAAGGGGTTGGGCCTTTCTTGCTGCAAACCTTTCCAAGTCAAGGGTGTTACTGTAGCCATCCATGAGATATTTCATCTGAGCCAAGTTGACCTTATCTTCTTATTTAAGATGAGCTATTTATTTTCTTGCATATCTAAGATGCTTGATAAGTCTTTTGTAGGTTTTACTGTCAAGAGGAACAATAACATGTACAGTCTCCCTAGGATTTTTCTTAGACTCCTCTTCCTCCTGCATGGGAAGTGTCTTGTATACTTCATTAGGTTCCTTGATGGCTTTACTTTTATTCTTCTTTCTTAACATAGGGGTTTCATCTTTTATTTCAACAGGCTTCTCAATGCCTTTCTCAGAGGTTTCATCTTTTCTCTCCAGAGGCCTTTTAGTACCTTTACCTTTCTGTACAGTGGCTTCTTGTTTTTATTTCACAAGATTTTCAATGCATTTTCCCTTGTTCTTTTGAATAGGGGCTTCTGGTAAGGACTTCTCTTTGAAAACCTCCTTAGGAATTGATGACCTTGTGAAGGGTCTTTTACCCTTGATTTCGACTATTGGAGGAGAAGAGGGAAAGAGAAGCTTCTTCCCTTTCTTGGATGAAGCTTTGGTAGAATAAGGCACCTCTTATAACCCTGGAGGAGGGGGTGGTGAAAAATATCTGTGTGGAGAAGGACAAACTTCTTCCTCAGCTTCTATGACCTACTTTATGATCTCTGAAACTTTAGCAGGGGATCTGCCCTTTCTCTTCCTGCTGGTCCCTGCTTTAGTTGCACTGGTGGGTGAAAAAGGACTTGCCCTCTTGATGAGTTGGTGCTAGATCTAACTTGAAATGAGAGGTAACAACAAAATTCTCCCATGAAATCTCTTTCTTACCCAATTCCTCAGAGACTAGCATTCTGATTAATCCAGAGTGGAAAAGGCTAGAATCCACATATTTAGATTTGGCGTGTATCTTATCTGACATCTTACCTAAACTCCTCAACAAGTAATAGGGAATATTCATCTCAACCTTACTAGTAAAATGTAGCAACAACCTTATATGGTACTGGTACAATGTGTTAAATATCCCTTCACAAGTAAAATATCTCTGTATGATATTCAATAATCTATCAAACTGTTTAATCAACTGACTCCTTGGCATACTTTTGGACAAATCAATGGATTGATATTTAGGTTTAGAAAGATCTTTTTCATAGGATGAAATCAAAGCCATGGATTTGAACCACTTTTCACCTATAATGGGGAACCCTGTTGCAGCTGAGATAGAGGCTTTAGTCACCTCAAACTCCAAATCACCAACCTTGGTTTTCCTGCCATCAAACTGTAATGCAAACTATCTTTCTACCTCTAGATGGCCTCTCTGCATGTTCTGACAAAAAGGGAGGCACCCTACTCTTTGAAATTCCTCTCTTGCCATAGGTTTTGTATCAAAAAGATGCATGTCCACCAATTCTGTCCTAACCACCTTGCCACCTTTTTGTGTCTTCCTCTACTAAGGAGTATCTATAGCTCAAAATGAAGGATTTTAAAAGTCTTAAGGGATGGTAATAACTAGAAAAGATTTAACTCAGGCTTCAAATGTACAATGCTGACCCTTTTAAAATAGACTGTTGATTAGTAAGACAAGCTTGACCTTTGGAATTACACTCTTAGGCTTATACAGGTATTCGAGAGTGTAGACAGTGCGGCGGTAATCTAAAATTGGCCCTCTACAATTGAGTAAAAAAGCCAAACTTCGAGGTGAAATGAAGCAAGGGAAACAAAGAGGGTTTGAGTAGCACCTCTGGGTAGCACAACGCATACACAGAGGATAGGCTATTTATAGGCTTGCGATTTCAATGGTTAAAGAAAACAACAGTAATCAGGTCATATATATGGGCAAGGAATTTTACAGGTCTAAAGAAGAGAAAAGACAAGGCTACCATGCAAATACAGGTCCCTTACTACTGTGCAAGCTCAGCAAACCAAAAAACCGAGCACAAATTTCCTATGAAAATTAATTTGCAGAGGAGGAAACATGGGATACCTGTGGAGTAGACACCTATTGATATCTTCAACGCAATCTCAGGATGAAATTGAGAAAACTTCGGCCCTAGAAGATTTCTCAGCATCGGATTTGGTTGACATGTTGTTGCCTGATCAAAAGTTGTGAATTTGTGCAGCACAACACTGTTGATATTTTTAAAATTAGAAACTGTTACCAAGGCTCATAAATACAATATCTTTGAAATCATCTTTAACTGAATTCTGGCATTGAAAACAAGGTACATGACATCAGTCATGGAAATAATGACTCGAGGTGGAAGTATGATGAACGTGATAGGCGCTACGGAACTGATTGATGAGTAGGAAGTGCATCCACCTCAAAACATGATTGGATAGGTAAGCAAAGACAATGAGGCATGCCTACGAGATCATGAGTGAGGAGGAAGGTGTGTCACATCAATCTAGTCATGGGAGGGATCGAGCTAGGGACAAGTCATGAAGAGGACCAAAATAAGTCATGAGATAAAAAATCGTTCAAGGATCAAAAATCAATTTGAGGATCAAACTAGAGCTAAGACTCAAAAAATTTAATCATCTAAGGGGTCCTACCAAAAATAAATTTTAAAGGGATGAGACTTTAAAAGAAAATTTAAAATCTAAGGCTTAAAAACGGATTCAAAACAAACTAAAATACCCAAGGCAATTTAGTGTGATAACATGATGGACACATACATTCATAAGAAGATGTGTTTACAATGAGGCTCAAAGGTGTTTTTAACATAAATAAGAAATGAGAAAACCCTAACCATCCAAAAACCTAACCCTGGGAGATGAAACACCAAACGTTTTGTGGGCCCCGATGGGAGTAGTTGATATGTCAACTTCTCGAGGGCATAACGTTTGCATACAATCTCTATTTGGGGAGTTCGATACCTCATTGGAAAGGTCTATCTAAGGAGTACAAATTCCATTAGGGTTTATGGTATGTTGTTGTTGGCATAGAGGCATACCCAGGGTTCAATGCCCAATAACGCACCAACAAAATCCTAACTACCGACCCTTTTGGCAACACCTGTGGAGCAGGTGAAGTCTCACCCGAGGTAGACGCAGGTGGGGTTACAGGATTCAAGTGTCTGTAACCAAGATGGGACATATATCTGTGATAACAACACTTCACAGAGTATTCTAGTAACACTTAGAAGGTGATATGCATTAGTTTCCTAACCTTAGTAACATCGTAGAACATACCCAAAGATAGATCGACGCAGTAACAATAAAGATTAAGAACTTCAACCACTTAGCACATAACACTGAGTTATATCTAACATTGATTTATCTTTAATACAAGTAAATCACTAAGCATCAATAGATCTATCTATCACACATGATAATCAAGCACTGAGCAGATTATAAACAACAAAACACAAATCCAACCAAAGACACAAGATATATGTGGTTCACCCCAATGTGGGGCTACATCCACCAACTGCTTCATCTTATTTATTATTCATCAATATCTTACATTTAGTGACTCCTATGCACAAAGCCACAAAGTCAAGCTTCGCATAGGATAGGATATCTACACATTGAACCCCAGATCCTCCTTCCAAACTAGGTCAAGGCACAAAGCCAACTCTCTATCAAGCACATAGACTTACACATAAACATTCCCTTGAAAAAATCCAATCGAACNACCCAAGGCAATTTAGTGTGATAACATGATGGACACATACATTCATAAGAAGATGTGTTTACAATGAGGCTCAAAGGTGTTTTTAACATAAATAAGAAATGAGAAAACCCTAACCATCCAAAAACCTAACCCTGGGAGATGAAACACCAAACGTTTTGTGGGCCCCGATGGGAGTAGTTGATATGTCAACTTCTCGAGGGCATAACGTTTGCATACAATCTCTATTTGGGGAGTTCGATACCTCATTGGAAAGGTCTATCTAAGGAGTACAAATTCCATTAGGGTTTATGGTATGTTGTTGTTGGCATAGAGGCATACCCAGGGTTCAATGCCCAATAACGCACCAACAAAATCCTAACTACCGACCCTTTTGGCAACACCTGTGGAGCAGGTGAAGTCTCACCCGAGGTAGACGCAGGTGGGGTTACAGGATTCAAGTGTCTGTAACCAAGATGGGACATATATCTGTGATAACAACACTTCACAGAGTATTCTAGTAACACTTAGAAGGTGATATGCATTAGTTTCCTAACCTTAGTAACATCGTAGAACATACCCAAAGATAGATCGACGCAGTAACAATAAAGATTAAGAACTTCAACCACTTAGCACATAACACTGAGTTATATCTAACATTGATTTATCTTTAATACAAGTAAATCACTAAGCATCAATAGATCTATCTATCACACATGATAATCAAGCACTGAGCAGATTATAAACAACAAAACACAAATCCAACCAAAGACACAAGATATATGTGGTTCACCCCAATGTGGGGCTACATCCACCAACTGCTTCATCTTATTTATTATTCATCAATATCTTACATTTAGTGACTCCTATGCACAAAGCCACAAAGTCAAGCTTCGCATAGGATAGGATATCTACACATTGAACCCCAGATCCTCCTTCCAAACTAGGTCAAGGCACAAAGCCAACTCTCTATCAAGCACATAGACTTACACATAAACATTCCCTTGAAAAAATCCAATCGAACCAATTGCACTTAGCCACTTTCCACTACTCTTCTACAATACATTCTTACTTATTTATACTTTTACAATCCATTACAATAAGGCCTAATCATGGGTAAACCCCATGGATCAACATCCTATAACCCACTACAAAAACCCTAGAAAACCCCTTACTGGGTCCACATAGCCCCCAAAATTGGTTAGATCCATGACCTGAGATTTTACTGGGCACTCCTTACTCGACCAATGTGTCAAAGTCCAAAAGTGGTCCAAACATGACCAAGGTTTCCTTAAAACTTGGTCGAGGGAAAACAGGCCCCCAACACTCACCCGTGACTCATCTCGAGTCACTCAGTTCTGTTCAATTCTTATTTTAAGGCCTCGAGCTTAACTCGATCTACCTCGACTTGCTTCTTCTCCCGATCCTTCTGCTCAATGAGCTCCTGGATTATTTTTTCTGTAATAGGCCCTTCCAGGCGTTGTTCTATTGTTTCAACCACTTGGTCCAATTGCGAGCCTTGTCCATCAATCTCTTCAAACACCTTGTAGGCTTCATCCTTCATAGATTGCAACTTCTACATGAATTCCATTACTCTACCTTGGAGGGAAGTGATCTGTTGTTGCACTGCGCGTTGCTCTTGGGATAATTTCATTCTTTCAATTGCAGTGAGTAGCTTCATCTGCGCCTACATGGAGAATTCTTGTTGTAGTGCCTCCTGTAACTTTGCTTCCATCTTTCTTAGCTCTGGATCCTCTGCAAGGCATTCATATATATGTGCGCTTCTATCACTCAGTTGTTTTCACTCTAAGGAAATGACTCTTATCCTTCCTACCGCGTTCTTAGTGGTTTCCTCCCTCTGGTCGTGCAGCTCCTGCGGGGTGCTCGACACTTCTTGAGCCTCCAACTCTGTTGTCCTAGCTTGAAGCTGATGGATGGTCTTAATGAGATTCACTACTTGAACATCAACTAACTCTTGTTCCTCCTATGGAAATCCCGGCACATAATGACATGATTTACTCACTACCTCTTTGATTGTGGCCTGCTCTGTGAGAAAATACTCATTTTCTCTTTGTAGATGGGATTTTTCCACCTGGAACATCGCTTGAAATGCTTCTCTCTCACTTTTGTAGGCAGCTACATTGTACCGTGCTACTCGTAATTTTTCTAAGGCTTCATCTTTCTCTTGTTTCAAGGATTATTTAGCCTTCTACTTCTTTTCCTATATGCTCCGAAGTCGATCTTCTGTTTCATTTGCAAGTATTCTCAATTGGGCTGGTTCGTTCCCCAATTCTATAATTTGTGATGAGGAGGGAAAGTACGTACTTCACAGACCAAAGAAATATCTTTTTTTACTTCCTTAAATTCCTTTTTGAACCTTTCATATAGATTTTCCTACTTCACTCCATATCTCTGCAATATATCCTCAGAAGCATCCCCCATAGCTCCATAGACCAAACTGATATCATCCTCCATGATCATGGCCTCTAACTGGGGCTTACTGGCACACGTCTTCTTCCTTTCTGAATTTTTCATTGGAGAAACCTTCCTCTTCTGTGGTGTTACTATCCTAGTAGGGGGTTCTTTCGGTGATATAGCTTCACCTCCTCCTTTCTCATCCCCTCCTCCCTGTCCATCTGCTTCATCTCCTCCTCCTCCTAGTGAGACAAATCCATTTTATTCAGAGGATTTTTCCTCCTCATCGGTCTCTATATCCTAGACTTCTTCCTACTTTTTCTTCTTCTTTGTCCCACTAGACTGTTCGACATGCTCAACTCGGTTGACCATGGGGATTTGGATGGTGTCAATGTTGAATAGTTTTGCATCAGTGATGGGTACAAGGAATTACTGTGGCCATTCCTTTGTGATCTACTCCATGTCTTCATCTGTCATTTTGTAGTATGAATGTAGTTATTCCTTGTTCTCATCTCTTCGTATAGTGATGCAGATAAAGTGAGGATCTTCGCAGAACTTGGCTATTGGTCTATACTAGTGCAGGGTGTGCGATGTCATGCACGAAAATGATTCAATGGTAACCTTCAGTTGCTGATAATATGCATGAAACATAGCGTTGGACTACCACTGCTTCGTCATATCGTTGGTGTAACACAAGGTTGAAAACCTAGCGGCCAATGACTCTGAGGGTTTGATCTCTGTTAATATGTCTCCTTCAGGCATTTTCCAAGTGACAAATTCAATCGAAATGATCATCCAACTGAAGTGGAATTCATATCCCAAAACCTGAGCTTCGCAACAATATTTCTCTAATTCATTGACGAGGTAACTCACCCAATTCATCTGCATTCCTCTCACACATTTGTCTGCAGGGTCCACCACGAACCCGGTGAGATGTGTGGTGTGGTTTTTCCTTATGATCTTGCTAGCTATGAGTTGGAAAGCAAGGCACACTGCACCATCCTATATAGAGTCTACCTTGTAACCTCACTTTATTTTTTCGACTTCGCCATAAGCTTCCTTTATGCATTCTTCTAAGGAGAGATCCAAGGCCTTCCCTAGATAAAATTGTTGAGGGTCAGGTCCCTTCATGCTTAAGCCTATAATTTGGTGGATCAACGTCAGATCCATAGTAATCCTCCAGTTGAGCCACAAGTAGCCTCCATGATATCATGACAGGAGGAGTTTAACACAAGCGTTAACCTCCTGGTGTCGGCCAAAATGGGGAATTTTCATCACATTTAGAATGGTGGACTGTGCCAATCCCTTAATCCATGTCTAGGAGACAAGGCGAGTCTTCTTTCCAGTTGACTTTGTCAAGTAGCGGTGGGGTGCTAGCATAGCATAGTTCTTTTTGTCTCTTAGACTGAATTCATTGTTCTTCAGTAGTGAGATCTGTCCTAACTGACTCCCGACTACGCGTATTCCCTTTGGAATGTACACGGTGAACATAGTGTACTCAAAATCCCCTGTGCCAACCAAAGGTGGAATGTACTCGGGTAGGATCGATGAGATCTGCTTCGCATTAGCCAGATCACCGCGATGCTTACTTCACTACTCAGTCCTGGTGTTGAAATAGCCAGAACAATGTCCAGTCGAAGGGGAAGACTAAAGTCCCCTATTTGAAGATGCCTGGATGCCTTTAGATAATGGTCTATCAGCCATTATCTTCTTGAGGACCTCCTTGACAGACTTCTCCAATTCACTAGGTTCACCCAAAATTCTCACTTTTAAATAGATAGGTCGAGGTAGAAAAATGGAGAGGCAGGGCCTAGCTTCAGATAACACAGCTTGACACACAATTGATTCTCTTCTTGTCTCAGTTAATCATGGGTATAAAAACATGGTCCTGATGCAATGATTGACAAGTTAAATAAGCAAGGCCTCGTAACAGATTCTTCCAACGGCCAGGAATGCTTCCATCAATGTGAATTTGTTCATTATGGCACAGTTTCAATGTCCAAAAGTGGTTGATCTAACCATAAATGAACTTTCTAGCCATTCCAGAGCGTCTTCCTAATGGTCAGAATGCCTCCAACAATCATATTTCTTTGCTAGGGAGAAGTCTCATTATGCGCGGTCCGGTTGTTCCAGCGAGGTTCAAATCCTGCGAACCTGCCTCCTACGAGGTTCTAGTCTGCGAAGTCTTCCATCTAGTATCTGTAGCTTCCTGTAGATTTTCCAACTTATCTTTGTTTTTATTGAGCTTCCTTTCCTTCTTCCCTGTGATCTGAGTCTCCCTAACTATTTCTAGAATCCTCTTTCCATTCTTATTCTTATCTTCCCCTAGTGTAGTGACTTCACACTGTTGATGTTCCTTCAAACAATCTGAAGTTAATATCCCTTCTCTTAATACTTCTTGGGTGGATATATTCCTTTCTTGTATAGATAGGTTCTTCAATCCTTCTTGCATTCTTTCAACTTTGACAGCTAATTCTCTTGCCTTTCATCCCTCCCGCGTTCTTACTTTGTTTTGTTGCTTCGAATTATCCTCTCATTCTTCTATTCGTCGATCTATTTTTCTAGCTATGAAATCCCTTAGTTATTTATTTTTCTTTTCTATAGCTTCTTCCTCTGCTTTCCTTCTGATATGATCCCTTTGAATCCAAGTCTTACCTAACAAAAGTGGAAAAGGGGCGTTGTTCCCAACAAACTTAATGACTTCAAATTCCTCTTTAGACGATGTTCCATGAAGAGTAATAGGTATATTAGTAACTCTTCCACATAAGGCTATCATCTTTCCCTTAAACAAGCCTATCCTTCCTAATGAAGGTACCACAGTAGGATTTACCAAAATTTCCCAAGTGTCTTATGTCATAATGTTTACTTTTGTTTCTTCATCCAAGACACAGTCTATGTCGAAGTCTTCTATTCTTGTACTTATGCATTGTTTTACTTTCAAGATCTCTAGTAAACTAACATCTTTGTGAACATCCATCATTTGTTTCAACTGTACTAATGTAGTTTGAACTTCCTATGGCCTTTCTTATTTATAACTTTCTAACATGCTCTTAGTCTCTTGACTTTTTTCATAGTTTTCTTGTCTCATGTTCATCCTTTCAACTTTAGCAATTATCCTTGGACAATCCTCAACCTAATGACCAATAATATTACAAGAAAGACAAATAGGGCCTGCGCCAGGGCATTCCTTAGAAATATGTCCTAGTATTCTTCAATTAGAGAACAATGTCAATCCTATTTTTGTCTTGTGTGTTCCCCATCCTCTTCTGTATTGTGTACTAAGATCACAGTGTTGGACCTGCACTCTGCAAAAAACATTTCTAGGTTCCTGCATCCATTTATTTGTCCAATAATTCTTTCTATTCATATGAACAACATACCTTTCTTCATTTCCATTAAATTTACTCAAATCATCTATTTCTTTCAACTGCACCCTGGCCTTCAGAATAGGACAAAACCTATTAAACATACTTAAATTCATTCTTTCAAAACAAAAAATTCCACTTATATTTCTCTTGTCAAAGCACAAAGCTTACCTCTTTTTGGATATTACCTCTTTTTTTTAGATCGAATTTATTTATTAGCATAGAGCTTCGTAATTCAAGTAGAGTACTGCGCACTTCAACAACATATCTACTCACAAATCTTCTCTTTTCTTTATTTCAGTTCCCAACAATCACAGTTTCAGGTACAGGCAACATAACCATTTGTTAGCATAGGGGAAGACCCAAGGTTCAATGCTCAAGAGAGCACCAACAAAACCCTGACTACCAGACCTTTTGGCAACACTTGCGGAGCAGGCGAAGTCTCGCCCGAGGTAGAAGCAGGGGGGTTACAGGATTCAGGTGTCTGTAACCAATATGGGACACAGATATGTGATAACAACAATTTGCAGAGTATTCTGGTAACACTTAGAAGGTGATATGCATTAGTTTCCTAACCTTAGTAACATCATAGAACATACCCAAAGATAGATCGGCACAATAACAATAAAGATTAAGCACTTTAACCACTTAGCACATAGCACTGATTTAGATCTAACATTCATTTATCTTTAATACAAGTAAAGAAATAAGCATCAACATATCTATCTATCACACATAATAATCAATCACTGAGAAGATTATAAACAACACACGACAAATACAACCAAAGACATAAGATATGTGTGGTTCACCCCAATGTGGGGCTACCTCCACCAACTGCTTCCTCTTCTTTATTATTCGTCAATATCTTACATTCAACGACTCATGTGCACGAAGACACAGAGTCAAGCTTCGCATAGGATAGGAGATATACGCATTGAACCCGAGATACTCCTTCCAAACTATGTCAAGGCATATATCCAACTCTCTATCAAGCACAAATCCTTACACATAGACATTCCCTTGCACAAAGCCAATCGAACTACTTGCACTTAGCCACTTCCCACTACTCTTATATAATACATTCTTCCTAACTTATACTTTTACAATCCCTTATAATAAGGCCTAATCATGGGTAAACCCCATGGGACAACATCCCATAACCCATTACAAAATCCCTAGAAAACCCCTTATTGGGTCCACATAGCCCGCAAAATCGGTGATATCCGCGATATCAGCTCCGCCTGGGCACTCCTTCCTCGACCAATGCATCGAAGTCCAAAAGTGGTCCAAACCTGACCAAGGTTTCCTTAAAACTTGGTTGAGGGCCAACAGTTGTTGGCAACATATATTCCCCCATAAGTCTAAGAAAAGGTCATTTAGGGCCTCAAAATGACCCCAAAAGTTTGGGACCCGTAAAATTGTAAAAGACTGCCAAAATGGAAAACTATTCTTTGAGCTAGTGGAATAGGTGGGTGGCCATCGATATCCATCTGGATCACTTGATCCTTATAAATTTTGACAATTGGCTCAACAAGCCCGTTTCTTTTACAAAATCATCCCAATTATCACCCCTATTATGTAATTCTTCTATAATTAAAATATTAATCAACCTATGGTGGTGAATGATTCTAAAAGGATTCTTAGGGATTTTATAGACTTGTTGGGACATTTTATGGAGACTCTTCCAGAGATAAGGAAAAATTAAACTCATCAGCAC
>SNQJ01S0114816.1:5080-28151 GCA_010110895.2 Picea sitchensis
TCAATATTAATAAGGCCTTTCAATAAAATAGAATAAGGCGGATGTAAGAAGACCTAATAGAAGCTTCCGCTTCTAGAAGGATCTTCCTCTAGATGCTTCTCTTGATAGACATATTTAGTATAAATAAGGGTCGAGGGTATGAAAACCCTATCTTGGAGATTATTGTAACAGAGCGTTTCTCGACTGGAGGTTGCCCCCTCGAAGAGGCCCGTGAACATTACTTTTTGAATCAAAGTGTTATTTCTGTTGTGGTTATTATATCATTTCTGTGTTATTGTGGATATTATGTTGGTTATATTACTGTTATTCTGCCATTTCTAGCATTTTATTTTTGTTCTGCATACTTTTTATATCTGGTATATTACACATAGCTTGCGTAGAGAGAGAGCTTGCACAAAATTTTCATAGAAAGGATGTTGTTTTTCATAGCAGAGGGTTATTTGGAGCTTGTTCAAGAGGAAATGGTTGATTTCACAGGTCGAGGATGCATGAATATAAACAAAAGGTGGAAAATATACATGCACAAGTTTATAGGAAGAGTTTTGAAAGAGAAAGAACATGTTTTGGATGATAAGCTTTCCAAATTACTCCAAGTAACTTGTGCATCGTGTTTGTACAACACGCACATGTTTTCTATAGACAAGGTACAACTAACATGAAATGTGATCATAACTTGTTTTGATGACTTCATCATATGTGATCATGATCATGGATGCCCTTTGAAATGACTTTCCCTCTTAGACTTACGACTTGATTTTGACATACCACTTCCCACCTTGTGAAATTATTTCAAACTAAAAATCCAAAGACCTTTGCAAACCCTTTCATGTGATAGACTCCTATACACCTTTAATGACTTCTTCTCTTTCATGATGTGTAATGATGTATAATTAAATTCATAGAAAACCATTTGACTCAGACTTATAAATGGACTCTCTTTTGACATGCACCTTATCCTTTATTTGATCAACGACCCAAGGACATTGAATCAACTCATGAAACAAAACATACACACACACTGTGACTCAATTAGGAATGCCTTGGTCTTCCTAAGACCAAGGCATGACTTTGTAAACTCTAAACAAGTTTCCAACCTTACCTTAAAAATAAAGATGCTAACATGAGGCTTCTTATTAATCTTTAATTCGTAAAACAATACCAAGAAAGGCTTACATAACAGCTCATGAAACCACCTTTCATATCTGCAACTTCTGGACAGAAACAAACATCTCTAATGGCTGCAACGGGTAATTTTGAGACTTTTGAGTATGAAATCAACTATGCTTGGCTCAACATTTTGGGATCTGGAGGAACGTTTATGTTTTGCTACTCAGATGCAAAAATAGAATCCATAGGAACTTTTGAGTATGAAGTCGACCTACTTCTGAATAGGCCCTCGACACCTCCCCTTAGCATAAATCCCAATGTTGTGTCCTATCAGATCCATATAGTTCGTATAGTCTCGAACTATGTGCCAAAAACTTCTTTTTCTTGATTTTTGTGCCAGACTAAATAAGCCAGACTCCACCAAATTTAGTGAAAGTTAGACAGACTTAGTGGGATTTTTCCAGATTTGGAGCATTCCCACTAGATTTGGTGGCAACCACCAGATTTGGAGGAAGCCACCAAACCACTTTGACCTTCCAGAAGGTGCCACATGGCACCTCCTCATTGGGCCATGCATCACCTCGTCATTGGCCCTAGCCAAATCAACATCCAATGTCAACCTTCTGATTCAGTCTCCATGTCAGGCTGCCTAGTCAGTGACCACATTATCCTACCCAGTCAACCACCACGTCATCATCTGTACTGCCACGTCATCCTACCCAGTCAGCTTCGTCGTCATCATTCGCATAGTGCCACATCATCATCCATATAGTGCCATGTCATCATCCATATAGTACTACATCATCCTTATGTACTTCCATGTGTCACTTCCATACAGTGCCATGTGTGAGTTATGTACAGTGCCACGTGTCACTTCCATACCATGCCAGCTCAGCCCAAAAACACCAAAAATGACTGACACGTGGCACGTCCTGGTGCTACCATGTGTCATGATGACATAAGCATTATGTACTACTGATGTCATCATGACGTATTGATAACTTCATATTCCACGTTAGTTGTACGGCCTTTGACCAGTTGACTTTGATCTTTGACTTTTTGCTTGTTTAGGAAAAATTTCAAAACGCGATAACTTTTTCATACGGTGGCCATTTTCGAAAAAAAATATATGGTCGAAATCAACACGATGAACCCTACACAATGGAATTGGTTTCATCCGATTCTGATAACTTTGAAATTTTGGCCTTCCTGGATCCAATTTGGATCAGTTATCTTAGGGTTTCTATTATCCTTCTGCACAAATCCGAGCTCCTTTGTTTTCAACCATCTTTCAATATCTTCCTTTGTTGGATTCCACGGTCTGAAAATTCCTTTTTATATCTTCATTCTCCACGTGCTTCTTCAATAGATCCCATTCACTCAATCCCATGCAATTCCAGTCAGAAACATAACCATTTGTTGGTTATTAATCTCTCTATCTACTTCTTGGGTTGACTAAGGTTCAGATCTGAACAATTTTCCAACAAAACACTCTAAAACTATTGGCCCTCCTGGTAAACTAGAAGGAAATACAATACACATAAGGTACTGCGTTGTCTCACATGAGATATTTCTATGGTTGAATGAAATTCTCAAGTGCTTGCATTCTAAGAAAGAGTGGGGATCTAGGATTATACTTTATCTTCTTCAGGCCTTGATCTGATTATTCTTTCTATTATTCCTAATGTTTATTCATTTGTCAAGCTTATGCATGCATTCTAATAGATCTAACAAAAGTATCCATTCATACATTCATAATATAACTATTTATAGGAGGTACATATGAAATAACATCACACATAACCCAGGTTTTACCATGGTTCACCCCCTCCTAGGATACATCCACAAAGATTTGGCTTATTAGGATCTTTTATTTAAATTTCTACAATATATGGCATTGCACACACTACAATTCTGATCATACAATCATGAAAAAGGTTCCACAACCATGAAATAGATCTAAGTCCTAAAGTGGGAGGTCTAAGTCTAAGGGAAGATCTAAGTCTCCCAGAAAGTTTGTAAAGGTATGTAGAGATGTGGAAAAGAAGGGAACTACAATAAGCAGTGTAGATCCAAAGTTGAGAAAAAGAAGGGATCTGAAGAATCTCCTTCTACAAAAGAAAATAACTCCAAGGAAGAAGGAGGGGATGTGTACTTGGATTATTTAAGCACACATGCAAATAATGAGGCATGGTTGGTTGACTCAGGTGTATCCTTTCATATGAATCTCCACAGGGAATGGTTCTGTGAATATGAAAGGTATGATGGAGGTAATGTTTTCCTAGGTGATGACTCAACAACCAGATTCATAGGTCGAGGAAAATTCAAGTTGAGGTTCATATATGGAAGGATTAGAACACTACCTRGTGTTCTGCACATCCCATGATTTGYGAGAAATTTGATTTATGTAATCAAAATCGACGATGCAGGGGTAAAAACAATATTTGAAAAGGAAACCTGCAGGATGGTTCGAGGAGCAATGGCGATGATGAAAGGAGTTCAATTTGGAACTCTGTATAATCTACAAGGAAGCACTATTAGTGATGGGTGTAATAGTTCCATTGTTCCTAATATTGGATTTGAAGAAGAAAGAACTCCTATAGTATCTGTATAAAAGGTTATAATGTGGCATCAAATACTGTGGCATATCTAAGAGAAGGGCCTTCAACTACTACAGGGTAAAAGTATGGTTGAAGGTATGTCTAGCTGCTCTTTGGATTTTGACATCTGTGAACCTTTTGTATATGGGAAGCAAAATCGGGTAAGATCCCCCTCTGGTGCAATGAGGGAAGAAGGAATTTTATAGCTAGTTCATAATGATGTGTTTGTACCTATGTCGGTTCCATCATTGGGAAAATCTATCTACTATGTATCATTTATAGATGAATTCTAGAGAATACTTGGATATATTTCCTCAGGAAGAAATATGAAATATTTGACAAGTTTAAAGAGTTTAAGGATCTTGTTGAGAATCAAACAAAGAAAAGAATTAAGGTGTTGAGGATAGATAATGGTAGAGAGTTAAGTGGGAATGAATTTGAAGAATTATGTAAGAAGTGTGGTATATAAAAGCAGAAGACTACTTCGTATACACCTCAGCAGAATGGATTTGCAGAAAGGATGAACAAGACATTGATGGAAAAAGCAAGGTGCATGCTCAATGGTGTTAGGTTAGGTCAAGAGTTATGGGTAGAGGTAGTGGGTATTTTTTGGCACAGGGACAGAACCAGGGTTCAATGCTACAAAAACACACCAAAAAAACCCTAACTACTAGCCCTTTCAGAAACACCTGCGAAGTAGATGGAGTCTCACCTGAGGAAGACGCAGGGGTGGTTGTAGGACTCAGGCATCTACAGCCTTAGCTGGGACACAGATATGTGATTCTAACACTTAACAGAGCACTTAGCAGTTATATTTATCAATATTCAGTTCTTAGTTATAGTGCAGTTAAACCCTAATCACAATACAACACAGTGGTCAACCAGATCTGGCATCTAGCAACACTTAGCACGATGGAACATATAAGATCTAGCAGATTCAATCACTAAGCACATTCATACAAGTCAGATATAACATCCATATACATCATTAGCATAAAGTATAAACAAATCTATCTATCTATATCAAAGCACTTAGAAAGTAAAGACATAAACACATCAACACATTGCACAAAGTAGAGCAACACAACATATACATGGTTCACCCCCACCCTAGGGTTGCGTCCACCAACTCTTCTTCTTTATTATCTTCTTCAATAGGTTACAAGCACAGAGCCTCAAAACCCTACTCTGCATAGGACATGAGATATGTGCAGCTAGCTAGATCCTCCTTTCCTGAGTAGATCTAAGAACGCATCCTTCCACAACCTCTTACAATGACTTGCACTTATCTCTACAAGTCTCACATAGTATGCACAAAGTACTTACAATCCTTCAATCACATAGATCTAGCACTTAGACAATTGTAATTTCTCCTATGCTCACTACATCGCCTAGACATCTATTTTTACTTTACAAAATAGGCCTAAACATGGGTAAACCCATGGGCCGACATCCCATACCCGTTACATAATCCAAAATCCCAAAATGGACCCAAAAAGGGGCCGAGATCCCACGATCTCTGCTTCGTCTTGTGCTCCTCCTTCGATAGGATGTCAAAGTCCCAAAATATGTCAAACTTGACCAAGGATCTCACAAAACTTGGTCAAGGGCCAATAGGCCCCTAACACTCACCTGTGACTTGTCTTGAGTCACTCTGATGTGGGTAGTTCTACTTCGAAATCCTCGAGCATAGCTCGAGCTGCTTCGACTTTTTTTTGTGCCTTGACCTCCTATTCAACAAACTCTTGGATGACTGCATCGTTGACAGGTCCCTCCAGGTGCTATTCAGCTGTAGTGACAACCTGCTCTAATTCTTCTCCTCGGCCTTCGACCTCTATGAACAATTAGTAAGCCTTATCTTGTACATGTTGGAGGCTTTGAGTTACTTCCATAACTCTGCTCTAGATAGTGTATATCTGGTGTTGGGCGGTGCGTTTCTCTTGGAAGTGCTTCATTCTTTCCACATCTGATAGGGGATTCAATTGTGCTTGTATTGTTTCATCTTGATACTTCACCTCTTAGAGCTGTGACTCCAGTGCCTTCAGTTCTGGATTCTCAGTGATTTGTTCATATCTTTGGGCACTGCGATCAATGAGTTTATTACATTCCATATCAAGGAATTTTATTCTCTCATATGTGCTTTGAGCAGTTGCTTCTCTATGATCCCTTACATCCTGTGGGGTCTCAGGCACTGCGTGGAGATCTAAGTCTGCTATGCGTTGTTGTAGATGTTGGATAACTTCTGTGAGCTTCTCTACTTGTTGCGTGACTCGATCCTCTACATTTATTTCTATGACTGTCACAGAGTGAAGTGCTCTGTTGATCGCTTCTTTCACTTCGCGTTGCTTTGCGAGCAATTGTTCTTTTCCTTGCTATAGCTGTGTTTTTTCTTCATCAAACTTTTCTTGGAGAGAAATATTTTCATGTTCTTCATCTCGATGCTACCCTACAAGTACTCCTTGCACTTGCGTCAAAGCCTAGGTGGCTTGTTCTATTTCCTCGTGTGCTCGTCAAAGGTGAGCTTCGACTATATCAGCTAGTCGGTGGAGTTGGGATGGCTCATCTCCCAACTTTGGTTCTCCCGATGGCAGAGGCACAGTGCAGTCTGTGCAGATGGACTGAATATCCTGTTGTACCCCTCAAAGCTCGGCTTCAATCCTATCATACATTTCCTCCTACTTCTCTCCTTGTTTCTCTCCTATCTACAATGAAGTATCATTCAGGGCTGCTATGATGAAGTCAAAGTCATCATAGGTGGGGACAGTCTGCATCTTGGTCATGGTAGCGTTCAATTTCTTCCAGGAAGAAGGTTTTGGGGGGGAAACCTTTCTCTTCTTCAAGGGGTCAACCTCGTCTCCGGGTGGTGTTACTTCGCTTGGTCTATGTTCATATTCTACTTCATAATCACCCCCTCGGTAAGGTGACATGGATGTGGTCTTAATTGAGGTGATGCTTAAGTTTTGGACCTCCTCAGTCTTCTTCTGTCTACTGGTTCCAGGTGTATTCTTTTCTTGATGAGTGTCTTCTGGGTTGTCAATATCAGATATCTCTGCGGGGTTTATGGGGATAAGGAAGTCAACAAACCATTCCTTGGTGATCTCCTCAAGGTCTTCTTATATTAGCTTATAATATGACTGGAGTTTCTCTTGGTGTTCATCTTCTCGCGTTGTAATGTAGATGAAGTGTCGATCTGTGTTGAACTTCATTAGTGGTCGAAACCTCTGTAGGGTGTTCAGAGTCATGCGAGGCTCAGCTTCAATGGCTCACTTTAGATGGAGGTAGTATGTATGAAACATAGCATTTGACTACCACTGTTTGTTCATATCATTTGAATACGACAGGGTAGTGAACTTCGCAGCAAGCGGTTCAAACAACTTGATGTCTAGGAAGGCCACTCCTTCTGGCATCTCCCAGGAAATAAATGCAATGAGGACCAGAAGCCAACTGAAATGAAATTCATAACCTTGATCCTATGCTTCTCGGCAATCTTATTCCAACTTGTTAACTAGGTACTTCATCGAGTTCATCTGTAGGCCTTCCACGCACTTCCCTGCGAGATTAACGAGAAATATGGTGACCTGCATAGGCCGTTTCTTCCTTACTAACTTTCCAGCTATTAGTTGACATGCTAGGCACACTGCACCACTCTGGATAGAAGATACCTTTTATCCTCTTGTTCCCTTCTCAATGTCGTCATATGTATCCTTGATTTTCTGTGCTAGTGCCCGATTTGTAGCTTTTCCTAGATAAAATTCCTACAATTTGGGTCCTTTCATCCTTATTCCTATGATCCTGTGGATCAGCATGGGGTAAACTATAATTCAGTGGTCTAGCCATAAGTAGCCTCCATGGTAACATGATAATAGCAGCTTGACATAGGCATTGACTTCCTGGTGTCTTTCAAAGTGTGGGATCTTCATAACAATCAATAGGGTGGATTGCGCGAGGTTTATCATCCATGACGGAGGGATGATCTTCGAGTTATTTCCTTTTGTTCTAGTTAGGTAATTGTATGGGGTGAGCATACCATATATCTTGCGATCTCTAAGGTTGAAGTCACTGAACTTCAACACCGTGATCTTATCCTTCTCTGTTCGAACTACGCATATCCCCTTCGGGAGGTACGCAATGACCATAGGGTACTCAAAGTCTCTTGGCACACTATCACGTTTCACCGTCCTAGCTAGAGGTGGGATGTAATCGGGAAATATGGATGGAATCAACTTTGCATTTTCTAGGTTGTCTTTATGCTTGGTTCTCTTCTCTACTGTTGGTCGGGATGGCCCCTATCCGCAAGCAGTCGATGGAGAGGCTTGCAGTCCTATCGTCGATGATGCTTGTACACCTGTAGACATCAACATGACTCTTTCAGTGATGAGGTCAATCAAAACTTATTCAACAACTTTCCCTGCAATGCTGAACTCATACGACATACATGCTCGGGGTTGGAAATATTCGGGTTCGAGGAGTAACTTAGACACTACAATAGGATATATGGTAATAGAGCAATGATCACAGTGTAAAATCAACAAGTCTATGGGCTCAGATTCATGGTTAGCAAAAGTGTTCTCGGTGCATGGCGCGACGAGATAAATAGATAACTTGGCAACAAATTGCTTGCAATGGTCAAGAAGCCTTCATTAACTCTGTTATTTCCATTATGGCATGGTCCAAGGGTCTGGTGGTGAACCATAAATGCCTTTCTACCCATTCGCAAGGTTGACCAAATGGTTATTTTGATCGCAATGACTATATTGCTTCGTCATGGCGAAGTTCCATGTGACGCTGCTCTGTTATCCCGACAAAGATCCAATTTTGCAAATTTTCCTTCTGTGAAGTTCCCTATGGAACTTTCTATAACTTGTCAATCTTAGCTCTCTTATTACTTAGTTTTATATATTTCTTTCCAGTGAGCTTTGTCTCAGTATGCCTTTTTCCATTCTGATTCTTATCTTCTTTTGGCATAGTTACTTCACGTTGTTGATTCTTTCAGGGGCAATACTTCATCTGTATCTGGAATAGGTACTTCAGTCTTCTGTGGGTATTCTAGTGTTCTTCCTACTTCGACATCCAAGTCTCTGGTTTTAAATAACTTCGATATATTTTCCTGTTCTTCAATCAAGTGTGTGATCCTTCTAGTCATGAAATCTTTTAACTCTTGCTTCTTCTACTCTAAAACTTCTTCTTCTTCTTTCCTTCTAGCCTGATCTCTTTCAATCTAAGGTTTTCCTAGTAACATGGTAAATGGGTCGTTGTTCTCAATAAATTTAATACTCTCAAAATCTTCTCATGTCGAAGTTCCATTGGCATTCATAGATATCTGGGTGAGCTTTCCACATACGTTTATCAGCTTTCCTCTGAATAGACCTATTCCTCCCAATGAAGGATTCATAGCAGGCTTCCCTAAAAGTTCCCAAGTTCTTTCTGTCATGATATTCACCTGTGTTTCCTCATCCAAAACACAGTCAATATCGAAGTCTCATATTATTTCTTCAAGTCATTATTTTTCTTTGAATATCTCTGATAAACTGGCATGTCGGTGATCATTCAAGGTTTCTTTCATCTGTAGTAATACTTTTTCTGATTCTTTCTGGGGTTCTACCATAATATCAGTGGATTGATATTTCTCATGGTCTTCTTGTCTCATATTCATCCTTTCAACCTTAGCAATCATTCTAGAGAAATCCAAAACTTCATGGTCCATATCTTTGCAACAAAGACAACTAGGTCTTCTTCTAGGGAATTCCTTAGCAAGATGTCTTGGTCTTCTGTAACTGTAACAGAGGGTTAATCCTCTCTTTCTTTTAAATGATTCCCGACTCTTTCTATACTTCATGCTAGAGTCATAATAACTAACCTGCAACATTTCTTTCTAGGATACTGCATCCACTGGTTAGTCCAAACATTCTTTCTATGCATAGGTATAACATATATTTAACTATTCTTATCAGATCTACACATATCAAACCTAATTTAATGTTTTAGTTCCCTAGTTTTTGATCTAGGACAAAATCTATCAAACATACCTGATCCATACTTTTGAAAAAAAAAATCCACTTATCTTTCTTCTACAGAGCACAAAGCTTTCATATCTAGAAATTTTCACTATTCTTACTTTTATCAGAGCACAGAGATTGTAGATATTACCTTTTTTAATCAAGAATTCTCACTTTTACCTTTCTTAGAGCACAAAGATTTCAGATCTTACCTCTTTTCTTTAGATCAAACTTCTTTTCTTTAGCACAGATCTTCCACAGTTTCAGGTCAGATCTTTGCACAAAGATTCTTCTTCCTCAGTTCCCAACAATCACAGTTTTAGGTCGGATCTTTGCATAAAGCTTATTCTTCCTCAGTTCCCAGAAATCATAGTTTCACATCCCAGCAATGGAACCATTTGTTGGCACAGAGGCAGACCCAGGGTTCAATGCTACAACAACGCACTAACAAAACCCTAACTACCAGCCCTTTCGGAAACACCTGTGAAGCAGATGAAGTCTCACTCGAGGAAGAGGTAGGGGTGGTTGTAGGATTCAGGTGTCTTCAACCTTAGTTGGGACACAGATCTATGATTCTAACACTTAACACTACACTTAGCAGTTATATTTATCAATATTCAGTTCTTAGTTATAGCCCAGTTAAACCCTAATCACAGTACAATGCAGTGGTCAACCAGATCTGACATCTAGCAACACTTAGCACAATAGAATAGATTAGATCTAGAAAATTAAAGCACTATGCACATTCATATAAGTCATATCTAACATCCATATACATCATTAGCATAAAGCATAAACAAATCTATCTATCCATATCAAAGCACTTAGCAAGTAAGGACATAAACACATCAACACATTGCACAAAGCAGAGCAACATAGCATATACGTGGTTCACCCCCACCCTGGGGCTATTTCCACCAACTCTTCTTATTTATTATCTTCTTCAATAGGTTACATGCACAGAGCCTCAAAATGCTACTCTGCATAGGAAAAGAGATCTGTGCAGCTCGCTAGATCCTCCTTCCTCGAGTAGCTCGCTAGATCCTCCTTCCTCGAGTAGCTCGCTAGATCCTCCTTCCTCGAGTATATCTAAGAACACAACCTTCCATAGCCTCTTACAATGACTTGCACTTATCTCTACAAGTCTCACACAGTATGAACAAAGCACTTACAATCCTTGAATCACATAGATCTAGCACTTAGTCATTCGTAACTTCTCCTATGCTCACTACATCACCTAGAAATCTATTTATACATTACAAAATAGGCCTAAACATGGGTAATCCCATGGGTTGGCATCCCATACCCGTTACATAATCCCAAATCCCAAAAAGGACCCAAAAAGGGGCCACAATCCCACAATCTCTGCTTCGTCTTGCGCTCCTCCTTCGACAAGCTATCAAAGTCCCAAAATATGTCAAACTTGACCAAGGATCTCGCAAAACTTGGTCAAGGGCCAACAATATTGCATGTTACTTGATCAATAGATCACCCTCATCAACTCTAGATGATAAGATTCCATAAGAGGTATGGATTGGTAAGAAACTGTCTCTCACACATCTAAAGTTATTTGACTGTGATGCCTATGTTCATGTTCCAAAGGAAAACATGATGTTGGCACAGGGGTAGAACCAGGGGTCAACGCTTCAACAATGCATCAACAAAAACCTAACTACTGGCCCTTTCGGTAACACCTACGATGTAGATGAAGTCTCACCTGAGGTAGAGGCAGGGGGGGTTGTAGGACTCAAGTGTCTACAACCTAGCTGTGACACAGATCTGTGATTACAACACCTTAACAGAGCACTTAGAAATTAGCATTCCTTAGTCTTTGACCCTTATTCACATCATAGGTAAAAACCCTAATTACATAATAGTGCAGTATTCAACAAGATCTAAGCATATCTAACCATTTAGCACATAGCATCAAATAGATCTAGCATCCATTCATGTTATTAAGCACTAAGCTACTACATTAGATGAATATAACATACATAAATATTCAACACTAAGCATAAATCACATCAATAACACAAAGTAATCGCAACACAAGATATATGTGGTTCACCCCTAGCATGGGGCTACGTCGACCAACTCTTCATTTTCTTTATTATCTTCTTTCAATCTTATTACATGCACAGAGCCACACAACCAACTTCGCATAGGATAGGAGATCTCCGTGCACCTCTCTAGATCCTCCTTCCCCAAGTTAGGTCACAACACAAAGCCTTACATAGTCTGTGCACAAAGCCTCTTATAGTCACTTGCACTTAGCTCTGCAAGTCTTAACACACAGTATGCACAAATCATTGAAAAATATTTGCACTTAGCACATTGGCCTCTTCTTACATCACCTAGCTACTTATTTATACTTTACAAAATAGGCCTAAGCATGGGTAAACCCATGGGTCGACATCCCATACCCATTACATAAACCCTAAACCCAAAAATCCCACAAAAAGTGGGTAAGATCCCATGATCTCTGCTTTTCCTGAGCGCTCCATCTTCGACCTACCTTTCGAAGTCCCAAAAATGGTCAAACACGACAAAGGTTCTCCAAAACTTGATCAAGGGAAAACAGGCCCCCAACACTCACCTCTGACTCATCCTGAGTCACTCTAATCTAGGCAACTCTGATTTGAAGGCCTCGAGCTTGGCTCGAGCTACATCGACTTATTGTTTCGCAAGATCCTCCTGCTCGATGAATTCTTGAATGATTGTCTCAGTGATAGGTCCTTCCAAGCATTGTTCTACTGTGGTGACCACTTGTTCCAGCTATGCACCTTGTCCCTTGATCTCCTCAAAAAGTGTGCAGGCTTCGTCCTATACCGACTGGAGTCTATGGGTCACTTCCATGACTTTACTCTGGATGGATTGGACCTATTGTTGAAATTCATGCTATTCTTGTGACCTTTTCATCTTCTCGACTGTTGATAGTAGCTTCAATTGTGATTGTAGTGCCGTTGCTTGTTTCTTGGCTTCCTGGAGCTGTGACTCCAATGTCCTTAGTTTTGGGTCCTCTACAAGGTGCTTATAGGTCTGTGCACTTTTATTGATGAGTTCATTTCATTCTAAGGTCAATTCATTGATTCTTCCGACTGTTCTCTAGGAAGTTTCTTCCCTCTAATATCGCACTTCCCGCGGAGTGCTTGGCACTACATGCAATTCCAGTTCTGCTACTCTTGCTTGGAGTTGTTGAATGGCTTCAATGAGCTTCCCCACTTGGCTCTCATCTGTTTCCTCTTCCATCTGTGCTAGGCTCGACACAGAGTGAAGTTCTCTAGTGACTACTTCTTTAACTCTAATCTTCTCGGCGAGAAACTGTTCTTTTTCCTTCTGGATCTGTGCTCTATCCTTTGCAAACTTCACCTGGAGGTCATCTTTCTCTTGCTTATCAACCCAACGTTGATCTAGGGATTCCTCCTTTTCTTGCTTCAATGCCTTTATGGCCTGCTCTTTTTCTTCCTGGACCCGATGAAGGTGAGCCTCTGTCACATTTTCTATTCTACATAGTTGGGTAGGATCATCTCCTACTTCTATGTCCCCTGATGACAACGACGCAGTGGACATTTTCCGACTCGAATAGAGATCCTGCTATACCCCTTTGAGCTCTGCCTCGATCCGTTCATACATTGTCTCATGTCTAGTTTCATTTCACTACAAAATGTCCTCCGAGGTATCTGATATAGCTACAATGATGAGGTCAATATCATACACTGTAAGTACAGTCTGTAATTGGGGCTTATTAGCGCATGAATTCTTCCACACTAAGGGATTATTTGGGGAAACCTTTATTTTCTTCGATGTCTCGGCCTCTATAACGGGGTCTTTCAGCAGTGTCACTTCAACCTGTTCCTTCTTGTCTTCTTCCCCTTCCTTCTCTTGGTTGACTTCGTCATTTCCAGGTGAATCAGACGCAATATTCTTCAATGCATTGTTTATTTCCTACACCTCTTCCTTATTCTTCTTGTTTCTTGTGTTTCTTAGTCCATCATATTATTCTTGGGTGACCACAAGACTTTCGATGAGGTCGGGGTTGGAGAGTTCTATCTGTTCAACTGGTACAAGGAATTTTGCAGGCCATTCCCTGGTTATTTTCTCCATATTTTCCTCGGTCAGTTTGTAATACGATTAGAGCTCTTCCTTGTGTTCATATCCACGCACAGTGATGTAAATGAAGTGTCTATCTGTGCGTAACTTTGTGAGTGGCCTAAACCGATGCAAAGTATTCAGAGTCATTTGGGGGAATGAATCAATGGCTCGCGTGAGTTGTAGATAATAGGTGTGGAAGACAACGTTTAACTGCCACTGCTTCATCATGTCGCTCGAATACCAGAGGGTAGTGAACCTCGTGGCTAGTGGTTCATATGGCTCAACTTCCAGGAAGGTCGCTCCTTCCGACATGTCCCAAGTGACAAAGGAAATGAGAATCAACAACCAACTGAAGTGAAACTTGTAGGCCCTGGTCTTGTGCTTCGCGACAATATTTCTCCAACTGGTTGATGAGGTAGCTCACCCAATTCATTTGCATTCCTTCAATGCGCTTTCCTACGAGGTAGAAGACAAACCCTATGACCTGCGTTGGTCTATTTTTCCTGATGATCTTACCAGCAATCAACTAGAAATCTAAGCGCACTGCACCATTTTGGATGGAGGATACCTTGTAGCCCCACTTCCCTTTCTCCCCATCGTCATAGGTGTCTTTTAGCTACTGTGCCAGGGCACAATCTACAACCTTCCCTGGGTAGAAATCCTGAGGGTCCAGTCCCTGCATGCTCAATCCAGTGATCCGGTGGATCAGTGTCAGATCTATAGTGATGTGTCTATCCAACCACAGGTAACCTCCATGGAAGCACGACATGAGGAGTTTAACGCACACATTAACCTCTTGATTTATTCCTAAGTGTGGTATATTCATCACATTAAGGAGTGTCGATCTTGTAATGCCCATTGTCCATGATTGGGGGATTATCTTCAACTTATTCCCCATTGTCTTTGTCAAGTAATTATGTGGTGAGAGCATTCCATAATTATTGCGGTCTCCCAAGTTGAAATCACTGATCTTTAGCATCATAATCTTTCCTAACTATAGTCCCACTATACATATCTCCTTTGGGAGGTACGCAATGATCAATGTATAGTCAAATTCCCTCAGGAAACTATCATGACTAACCACGCCAACCAGAGGCGAGATATAGTTGGGCAGGACCGATGGGATGAACTTCACATTCACTAAGTCATCGTGATGCTTTCTCCGTTTCTTTGTCACAGTTTAGGATGGCCCAGATCGACGTGCAATCAATGGGGATGGTTGCAATCCTCTCGTCAGGGAGGCCTCTACTACTGCAAATATGAAATTCTCTGCCATACACTATGCTAAGGTTTCCTGACATACACGCTTGAGATCAGTTATTTCGGGTAGGTGGAAAATCACTGAAGGTAAGAAGAACAGGTGGCGAGGTCTCAATAAGCACTGTGTGAAAGAAATTAGTTCTATGTGGGATCAGATAATCACAATTGGAAAAAGTGTCCCCTGTAAGACATTCAACGGGTTAAATAGATAACATTGTAATAGACTCCTCCAATGGGCAGGAATGCCTCAATCAATACAATTCCATCCATTAGGGCGCATTCCCAATGACCCAATTGTGATCTTCCCATCAATAAATATGTTTCTAGCCATTCTGGAGCATTTTTCTAACACTCAGGACGCCTTCAATGGTCATATTTCTTCGTCGTGGTAAATTTACAGTCTATGTTGTTTTGCTATTCCAGCGAGGTTCAAGTTCTGAAAGGATTCCTTCTGCAAAGTCCTCCCTGGAACCTCCTGCAATTTTTCTAGATTTGATTTCTTCTTACTGAGCTTTCTTTCTTTCTTTCCTATGATCTGCGTCTCTGGATTCCTCTTTTCATTTTTGTTCCTATCTTTTCTTAGCATAGTAGCTTCGAACTGTTGAGGGTCTTTCACAGGGTTCAAGGGTAATACTTCTTCTTTTATTGATTCTGGAGTAGGTGTTGTTCTCTTCTGCATGGATAAGTTATTTAAGCCTTCTTGCGTTCTTTCAACTTCGACAATCAATTCTATGGCCCTCAGTTGCTTCGAATTGTCCTCATGTTCTTCTATTAAGCGCATTATTCTCCTAGCCATGAAATCCCTTAATTCTTTCTTTTTTGGTTCTATAGCTTCCTCTTCTTCTTTCCTTTGGATCTGATCTCGCTCAATCCAAGTCTTTCCTAACAAAAGTGAAAAATGAGTGTTGTTCTCAACAAAATTAACGACCTTGAATGCTTCTTCTTTCGATGTTCCATGAGCACTCATAGGTACATGAGTAAGTCTTCCACATAGGGTTATCATATTTCCTTTAAACACACCTATTCAACCCAATGAAGGAATCATAACATGCTTTCCCAAAATTTCCCAAGTACTTTTTGTCATGATATTCACCTATGTTTCCTCATCCAAAACAAAGTTTATGTCGAAGTATAATATTCTTGTTTCTATGCACTGCTTCTCTTTTAACATCTCTGATAAACTGATGTCTCTGTGATCATTCAGTGTTTCTTTCATCTACAATAATATAGCCTCAGATTCATTCTGGTTCTTTAGCATATTCTTAGTCTCTTGACCTTCCTCGTGGTTTTCTTGTTTCATGTTCATCTTCTCAACTTTAGAAATCATTCTAGGACAATCCAAAACTTCATGTCCAGTAGCTTTACAACAAAGTAAAATAGGACCTCTATCAGGGAATTCCTTAGCAACATGTCCCGGTCTTATGCAATTATAACAAAGAGTCAATCCTCTCTTTCTTTTAAATGATCCCCTACCTTTCCTATAATATGAAACAAGATCACAATGAAGTTGATTAAGGTTGGTTGTAATTGATGTCAACCCTTGAAGAAATCCCCATAGCACAAAGTTTTGGGTAATGGACCCAATATTGTTTGATGTAAATATGACTCATTATTGTTTTTTCATGGTTCATAAGAAGTAAATATGGATGAACTCCAAAGTGGTCCCCTTATGGTGAAATCCCTCAGGGGAAGATGCTTTGTGGAGTAAGAGAACCCATGCTTAATTGTGGAATAATGATATGGATAGTGATTGTCATGTCATTTCTGGTGGTATGTGGAACGTAACATAATTCCTCACGGTTAGAGAGTTATGACCATTAGAAGTTAGAGACCCCAAGTTTGGGTAATGGACCCAAGTTTGTTTGATGGGTAATTGTATGATTTATAATATATTTTCAGATAAGACTATTCTATCTGGATATTACATGTCATGCCATTTCTAGTGGTATGTAGAATGTCACATAACTCCTCATGGTTTGAGAGTTATGGCCTTACGAAGTTGGATGACCCTCATATGTCATCTAGAAGCCCCAAAAGGTCAAAGTAGTCAAAGTGGTTTAAGATATTTTAAAAGGTATATAATAAAGTGAAGTGATGAGTGTATTATAATTCAAAGTGAATACAAAATAAATTATTTCAATAATAAATTCAATGGAGAAATTAGAAATGGACCCAGCCCTAAAATAAGGAAAGTAGACCCAAGTGACCTAGAAGATGTTTTAAAAGGAAGCTACTTGGAGGGATATAAATAAGAGCCAAGGCTCTCTCATTTGAATCACTTGAGAATGTGAATATATATGTGTGTCTGAGGTAACCAAGGGATATATAAGCTAGGAATTTTGAGTGAAGGTGAAGAAGGCTGAAATGCAAGGAAGGATAAATTCTTTTTGATGGTGCTTTCTAAGGTATGTTATTTACAAGTCATCTCAACATTTTGGCTATAGCTTTTTCTTTATAATGATTCAAATCATGAAATTTCTATACAGAGTGAGAAAACATATCCAAGTATCTTTGTTAACAAATTAAGCTTGTGGGTCACTGGATTTTGGAGTTACCTCCGTGGAAAATAGGGTTTGTGGCCAGTCGAAACTAGTAAAAATCAGTGTTTAGAATTTAAGCACGTCATAACTTCTTCATAATAGATCAAAATTTAGTGAGAAAAATGTGTTAGTTTAGGGTATAGTGTTTGGTATTCGGTGTAACATTTTCAGATCAATTCATCAAATATTTTGTGTGGGGTGCACTCTACAAAGGTTGCTCTCGAGAATAAGCTAGAATTAAAACCAAGGTATGCCATTTTTGCTATAACTCCTTTTCTGAGAGAGGTTCAAAGTAGTGACACTTGGAGGAGTACATAAAACAAACTGAATAACATTGTGTATTAGTTTCATATATTTATACATTACATATTCAAAGTTATGAGATTACTTCAAGTTAGGGTTGACTAATCCAAAACTAGGCACATGTGAGACTAAGAAATTTTGCAGTGAAAATGCTAGTCTCTTGCTTTTAAAGTTAAGGAAAGTTTGCAGGAATGTGATCATATACACCAGGTCTATTACATAGCTACAAATAAGATTTTTATGATGAAATTGATGAGGGATTTTTAGTTGTGGTATGTTAGTACATGGTTGAGACAAGTAGTTGATGATTGACACATACATGAAGTATAATAGTTGATTATGTTGGTACATATTGATGAGTCATATTTGATGAGTAGTTGAAACATGATTGGTACATACTTGGTACATGGTTGGATGCACTTTTTTTTTATGATACAGGTTGATGCATGGTTGATGCATGGTTCAGATTATTAGTACAGGAGTTTACAATGATATCTCACAATGATAGTGTGACAGTGGTTCCATCACATTCTACTTCTACTTTAGGGTGGAAAGGACAGGGCAAGGATAGGTAGTTTTAGCCACCTTAGGTATGTAGGAAAAAACGATGGGGGTTGTAGCCTCCTTCAGTTTGTAGCTTTGAATGGTGGGAGTTGGTTCTTCCCTCATGTTGTAACTTGAGAAACTAGGGGTTGGAGCCTCCTTCAGTTACATCTAGAAAACAAGGAAGTTGGTGCTTCCAATGAATGTAATTCTTCAAGACATATAAAGAAAAATCATTATATGTGGTTTTCTCGATTTGAGTTTCCTCCAAAAACAGACTATTCTGTGTATGTGTGTGATTGTTATTTCTTCTTGCTCATTATTGGATAATAATTCTACATTGATATAACATTTGAAGAAAAGGATTATAATTTTGCTATTACTAATTCACCCCCCCCCTTTTAGTGATAGGATATGATCCTTCAATTGGTTTCAAAGCGAGGTTCCTTCAAAAAATCAGGTTAACCACTGAAAGGTAGATCATATGGAGAGTACCAACTCATAGAAAAATGGAATACCACCCAGTTTGATGGACAAAAAGTATACTGGAGCATAAGGATGAAGACATATATCTGACGGCACAAAGGATTTCAAGTTTGTGATCAATTGTAGATGGATACAAACCTGCTTGAGTTCCACCAATAAATGACAAAGCGATGAAACTTCGGTGAGAATAATTTCAAATCCATAAATGCACTTTTGAATGGTCTCGGTGATACAGTATTCTAAGTTGCACATTGTACATCTGCTAAAGCGATTTGGGACAAGCTTTAGAAATATTTATGAAGGAAATTCAAAAGTCAAAAGTAGCAAAGCTTCAAACTTAGAAGTGATTCGAAAAACCTTAAAAATGAAGGAAGATGAAGATATCACAACCTACTTCTGCAATTCGATAGAGAAATAGTGAATGCAATCATAGGATTGGGAGAAGAAATCCGAAAAGAATCTGTAATTGTTCAAAAGGTACTAAGATCTCTTCCTATGAGATTCAACCTAAGATGCTCGGCACTTGAAGAAGGGGATACCGGATCTAAACTCAATAAGAATGGACAAAATGCATGAGATCTTCACAGCATATGAGATGAGCTGAGCGAGGAAAATCTAGATGTAAAAGAAGCGACCTTCAAAGCATCAAAAGATCAAAGAAAGAAAAAGGAACAAAGAAGAATATAGCAGCGGTAGCTACTTCTCGAATATGATGAAGGTATTAACTCATCAAAAACTTAACAAAGGGAGCCAATGTAAGGTAGGTACATAGGTAGATTCCTTTAATTTGTTTTAATTGTGATGGTATTGGTCATTTGCTAACAAATGTACTCAAAAAAAAAAGAAAATGAAGGAAGGTTACTCAAAAGTGAGACAAACATATAAAGGTAAAGAACTACAAATAAAGTTTTCAAGAAAAAAAGAATTCACCAAAGAAGACATCATCATCAGATGAATATGAAGTCACTGATTAATGATGTGAGGAGAGTTCTATTCATGGTGATAGAAGACTTCCTACGATAAAAAGAATATTTCAAAGAAGAATATGAAGCATATGAAGAAGAAATTGAAGAGTCCCGAGAAGTTGAATTCGAGAAGAATTAATGTATTACATAGAAGTTATCAGAAGAAAGAAAAACAAGAAACTACAAAAAGCATAACTAAGATAAGAAAAAAGACACTCAAGAACTACAGAACAAATGATCACAAAATTGAAGGTTCAATAGAAGAAGATAAAATAATTGAAGAAGCACTCAAAGAACATCTAGAAGAGGAAAGGACACGGGATCGTTGGAAACACGGAAACAGAGATTGTCTACTAAGAAAGGATATTCAAAAGAAAAATATGTAGAATAAGATCCAAAAGTTATGGATGACATTATCAAGAGTAAAAAAAATCTCATCTTGACAAGAACAGACTTGGACCTGTCGAGGAGCGAGAGAAAAGAATCGAGCTCAACAACAAGGCAAGAAACAAATCCAAAAGTTATGCAAAACAATCAAAGGGGATAAAATATATACAAAAGGAAGATTACGAGGACACTCCTCCACCAAAAAGAATCATATTTCAGAATCAACAGCGGATAAGGCAATTTTCGAAAAGAAGAAAAGATTCATAAAGAGAACCTCCTTTCATAAGATCTTCAACTACGAGGTATCAAACATATTTTGGTTTATGTTATGCATGAAATAATTTTGGACATAAAGCCTCAGTGCGAGAGCTAACAACGGGAACAATAACTACTTTGAGAATAGCCATACACAAAAAGGGGTTATTCAGAAGACCTAGTGAAACAAAGAAAATAAGTTACAGTTTTAATATTTGAGCAGCGAGGTGGAATGTTACAAATGTAACAATTTTGGACACATGGCCAAAAATTGCAGAATAATGATCCCTCCTAAGAACCCCTCATGAGTCACAAACAAGAACCTCGAGAAAATGACATGGATAAGAAAGCAAGATGGGTATAGCAATGAAGAATGCGGTCGCTCTACAAGCTAATTAGAAGAAACATGGTTGGTATGTTGTGATGGATGTTCAAAACACATGGCAGGTGATAGAAACAAATTTCTTGCCCACATTACGAGAGGAAAGAGATGGGTCGGTCTCCTTTGGAAATCTTGATTCATCAAAATCATTGGAGAAAAGGCCTGCAGTTTGAATTGGGAACAAGAATGAAAAGGAAGAAAATGTTCTACTAGTAGAATGCCAAACATAATCTTTTAAGTGTAGAGTCAAATGTGTGACCAAGGTCATAAATTTACTTTGATTCACAAAAGTGTGAGATAAAATAAAGTTTGAAATTGTTAAGCTCTGTTGCAAGAACTTCAAGAAACATATATATGTGTTAAGCGAAGTGGAAATAAAAGTGTTGTCTAGGAAAGGAAGATGAAAGTTGGCTATGGCACATAAGAATGGGTCACAGCCATTTTGATAACCTTTTTCAAAAGTCAGCAAAGAAGCCCGGTCGGAGAAATGCCCCGGATCACAAAACCAACAACACTTTATGCAAGCATTGCCAATAAGGAAAAGCAAACAAAGACCAAAGTTCAAATCAAAGGGAATATTCAACAACAAGAGCAGAGTGAATCTGCAGTCTAGTTGGTCCAACTACAACAAAGGCTTAAATGGTGAGAGATACTTTATGTTATTATTTGATTACTATACAAGAATATTGCGGTTTTTCTTTCTCAAGAACAAATCAAAGCTTTTGAAAATTTCAAAGATCTACAAGGAAATGGTGCAAAATGAAATGGATTCAAAATCCAAATGCTTAAGATTGGATAATGGAGAGAATTCACCTCAAAGGAATTTATGGACTCTTTTGCAACAATCATAGAATAAAAAGAAAATTCTCCATCACTAGGACACCTCAATAGGAATGGAGTTATTGAAAGAAAAAGAATAGGGCGATTACAAAGAAATAAAACAAGCAATGATAATGGATTCAAAGTTGATGATATTTTTTTGGACCACAATTAGTGCATCTTGCAGTTCCACATTCATAGGGAAGTAATTCATAGACAACGATAAAACTCCCTCTGACTATGGAAGGAGAGCAAATGTGAAGCACTTCATAGTTTTTGGAAACAAATGCTACATCAAAAAGAGAAGATTGCAGAATGGGAAATTTTGACTCTCGTGTGGAAAAAGGAATACTTGTTGGTTACTCAGAGGTACAAAGGAAATCATACAAGTGTTACAATCCTAAAGATTAAACAAATTTGTGCAAAAGAATCAACATAACAATTGATGAAATAAATATAGACCAGAATCAAGGAAAAATAAAACAAATCAATGAAACAACTTTTGAAGAAAGAGATGAAAAAAAGAAGAAGAAGAGGAATATGAAGATGAAGAGAGAATCCATTGAAGTAGAGAACAAGTTCAACAAGTATCTCCAAAGACACCTAGCAAACAATTTACAGAAGAATCATCCTTCAGATAAGATTATTGGAAACAAAAGATGCAGGAGTTGCAAATGCTACATCAAAAGAGAAGATGGCAGAATGGGAAAGTTTGACTCTCGTGTGGAAAAAGGAATACTTGTTGGTTACTCAAGTACAAGGAAATCATACAAGTGTTACAATCTAATATTAAATAAAGTTGTGGAAAGCATCAACATAACAATTGATGAAATAGGCAGACCAGAATCAAAGGAAAAATAAAACAAATCAATGAAACAACTTTTTGAAGAAGAAGATGAAAAAGAAGAAGAAGAGGAATATGAAGATGAAGAGAATCCGACAGAAGTAGAAGAGCAAGTTCAACAAGTATCTCCAAAGACACCTAGCAAACGAGTACAGAAGAATCATCCTTCAGATAAGATTATTGGAAACAAAGATGCAGGAGTTGAGACTAGAAGAAAAATCCATTCACCAGAAAAAACACACCTAGCACTCTTATCTACAATTTAACCAAATTGTTTTGAAGAAGCTAGCAAGGATGAATTTTGGAATAAGGTCATGGATGAAGAATTGGATCAAATAGAGAAAAATGCCACTTGGGAATTGGTTCCAAGACCAAAGAATAAGAATGTGATCGACACAAAATGGGTTGTCAGGAATAAATTGAATGAAGATGGATAGGTTACAAGGAACAAAGCTAGATTGGTATGTAAAGGATATGCACAGATTGAAGGAA
>SNQJ01S0114817.1:0-28151 GCA_010110895.2 Picea sitchensis
TGGAAACCCATTCGGCACTCGGATTCGGTAGTGAGACTATCTTCCCTAGCTGTGGAATCTCGAATTCGGCAGTGAAACTACCTGCCCTAGCCGGGAGAATTGGGGAATTCATTCAGGGTTCTCATTTGAATACATTGGCAGTGTGATTCGAAGATCTTCGTTAAGAAAAGAATTTTGTTTACAGAGTTGGTGAAGGAAGGGCGAATTGGGTGTTTGGCTGCGTTTTCTGGAGTGTGGAGGCCGAGTTACTCTTTGTTGGGTCGAATTTCCTCTACCTGGGCGAGTTCCTTTGCAGTTGGGACGTGTATTCCTGTATGGAAGCGTTATCTCCTTCTTTGACTTCGTGTTGTTCCTTTTGGGTGTGATAGGCACCATCAGACCCACGTTTTCCTTGGTTGGGCATGAGCAGCAATTGGCAAAACCCTGTTGGTCAATTTTCCTTGCTGTTGTGTGTTTCCTTTTGGCTGGCCGAGCTTCCATTGCAGAGTTGCATGCTCCTCTTGAAGCTGCGTGGGGTAACAAGGAGGGGGTGTTGTTGATCGGTCATTCTTGGAGGGTCGAGTTCTCATTTTCTGTGGACGTGGGTTCCTCTTGAAGCTGCATGGGAGATACAAGGGAGACTGTTGTTGTTGCTGCAAATCGACTGTATTTTTGGGTTTTTCATTACAAGAGGAGAGGTCGATCATCTAGTCAAGAGCTGCCACAACATTCCCAACTGTTAGCATGACAATAATCCACTAAATCACCTCCTCTTGCTAGCTCATGGGGGACAGTTTTGGTTGTTCTTCGTGGTTGTGTGAACTGTGAAGCTTCTAAACTCCCAACAGCAATCATTTTCAGCATATCTGAGAGGTATTCATGCCTTATTCTAATTGTAATCGGTTCAGCAATGATATCCAATAAAGAGCAACCATTATTTAGTTAAATTGTTATTGCATGTATGATGTTCTCCATTATAATTTTATGGGTTTTGTTCCATATTAAAATATGATCATTGTCACTTCATTGGGGAGTCATAAGGGTATAGGAAACCACTAGACAACCAACAAAACCAATAAACACATCATTGTCCGATCAAATTTTCACCTACAGCCATAAACTCAGAAGCATGCAAATTGTTTGACGAAAGTCCAACATCAGAATTTGAAGGATTTTCCTACATTTACAACATAGAATATTTCATTGACACCGACAGAGCTTAACCTTGATTTCATGGTACATGAAACCATTGGTTAGATCATGGACACATGGGTTAAGGGCACTCGCTGATGGTCCAAGGAATAGCAACCATTATTTATTGTACCCTTTGTCTCTTACTTTACTTGTCAATCCAGGATTCATACAAACTTAAGAGGTATCATGCATTGTATGTGCAATATGCAATTGTTAGTAACAGAGGGTTGAAAATGATCAAAGCCTAGAAATGTGTAGGAAATCAAATGATAGAAAGTAGTTTTGAACTAATTGCTTTAAAGGAAACACGATAATTTGAAAGTATGGCTAATCTAAAGTGCATGAACATAAATTATTATACTACATCAAATATTATTGAATCAAGAAAGTTAAATTGAAGCAAAAGATGCATCTAATCTGAAATTATGACAGAGAATTTTGATAGAAGTAAAAGTTGTAAATTATGACAGAAAATTGTAATGGAAATGAAACTACACTAATGCATGAACAATGCAATCTAATCCCTTGATCATTATTAATATAAATGTTCTTTTATTGTTTGGTGATGCTTTCAGAAAAATAATATTAAACTGAGTCAAAATCTGAAGCTAAAACAAACCTAGAGGAGATTTCTAAAGAAACTATGCATTTATATAGGATCTGCATAGTTTTTGCAGGATACTCCTATAGGAAGCAAAATGAAGTCTGAAGAGGTAGTGAAAGTCTTTAAAAGCATTGACAAAGATAGACTATAAAATAAATGAAGTGAATATATGGTTTTTAGCCTTGGGATGCACCTAGGAGTGCTCCAAAAGATTATTGAACATTTCTACAGGATGTTGCTACAACTAGCCAATTAGTTGAAATCTTAACAAAAATGGAAATTTATCATGCAAATCTAAATCTAACTTCAATAGAGAATGAAAATTATCTAAGCACTAACTCATATGCATGAAAACTACAGAAATAGTAAAAAAGGTCCTTGAGCCCTCTTGGATGGGCCCTCCCCAAGAAGCATAAGGACTTAAAAGAAACAAAAATGGATTGAAGGCAAAACCATTTTATTTCATAAATATCAGCAGTACATCAAAGTTATTAGTCTTCAACAAAAAGTCTTGCAGAACATCTCCATACAATTCTTCTTCAAAAATTCGCTCTCCTCTCTCTTAGACTAGAGGCCTATATATAACTAGAGAGTTTGACCTTCCTTCCTAAATCAAGTAGAGTGATGAGTAAATGAGGGATCTCATCCCTATACATATGTATTTTCATACTATTGTTGATCATAAGTGGTCATAAATGCACAGGGAGCACTTTTGGAGGTAGGTGTAGACAATTTCCCTTGATATTTGGTTGGCAGCTCACTCAAGGGGACAAAATCCCTTATTTCTAGGAGGTTGGCGCCCTTGACTCCTATAGTTCGACCTAGTTGGTGGAACACATGTCTTTTTCCAAAACCAATAGTGCAAAAAGGTATATTATACATAAAAATCCACCTCAATCATACATTCATTAAGAAAAATACAAAATACCCATGACTGACTATTAAATATGGTCAAAAGCAAACATTAACTCATTTTGTGGTGGAAATATGTCAAAGATGAGCCTTTAGAATGTACAATAATGAGGCTCATCATCACCCCCCAGCTGAACTATTGCACACCCTTATGCAACCAAAAATGGTCTTTCTGATGTAGTATACCTAGAGAGGTAGCGGGGGGTCTGGAGGGCCCATAGTAATAATAGTGGAGTCCATTCAATGTAAGGTGGACTAGGTCCACTATATTATTAAATAAGTCCCACTATGGTAGTTAGATATAAAAAATGTAAGAGGACTTACTAGAAGGTTCCTCCTCTAGAATGTTCTTAGGTGGTTGGCAGTACTATATAAATGGGTTCAAGCAATGTAATGAAAAAAGTTGAGAAGTATTGTATTTGGAGTGGTAGCTCAATAGGAGGATGCCCCCTCGAAGAGGAAAATGAATAGGAGAGGATCCCTTGCACAATACGATCCATTGTATGGTGTTTCCCTACCATAAGGGTTTGATAATAATAAAAGTCTGGTTCTTCTATATTTTTCTCTAAATATTTTTAGTGTTTCTATATGAAAGTATTTTGTTCTTAACAAGTGGTATCAGAGCACTTTCCTTGGCAATAATTGTGGGAAAATTTGTTTTCTACTTTTGCAAATTTTTTCAGAGAAACAAAAGAGGGCTGCAACATTTCGGATTATTTATGTATATTTCTATGCAAAATTTGAAAAAACTAGTTGTATATCTGAGTTCCTCTTAGAAAAACACCCAATTTACAAAAAAAAAAATCGTCTAAAAAAAAGTCCAGTAAGTAAAGTTATTGGCATTTTAAAATATGTTATTTTCAGGGTTTTTCCCGCGGACGACCGTGCGATTTTTCTAATTTTTGTAGCAGTTGGCGATGAATTTTCCAAAACAAATTATAGATATGAGTTCCTCTTTCCAAAATAGTTGATTTCAAAAAATAATCACCCAAATCGGAGCTTTGGACGTGAAGATATCGTTGATTCAAAATCAGACATTTTTTAGGGTCTTTGTGATGGAAGCGATATTACAAAGCTCATTACTTTTCATAGGGTTCTTAGGTTGCTACCAAATCAATGCCATTTGTTGTGGTGGGAAATCCCCCTACGGACTAGCAAATAGGGTTATATTATGCATGCAGATATGACCAAAAGAAACCTACTTTCTACCTTTGTCCCCAGACCTCATGCCCATTTATTTTCAGCAAATATATGGTTATACCAACATACCTTGTTCCAGATGTTCGATGTCGATCCTTCTTTACGCTTGATCACTTGTTGGCAGCTATCCTCTCAAGATTGACCTGCGTACAAAACAAGCAACAAACTACACATGCATTTTACCTACAGACTAATGGGTTAGAGATTCAAACATATATTTACTGAACTATGAAGAACTCATATAGTAGGACGAGAAAAGCATTTCTTTATTATTAACTTTAATGAATCAACTTACAATGTCAAGACCGGCCACTGCTCCGCGAATCCTGATCCTGGGCTCCTCTTCAAATGTCCTCCAACTTCTTTGTTGTGTATCTCTTCTTGCACAAGGATGGCTAAAGGGTTGGGACAATGGGAATGTGTAATTGGGCAGAGTTTCTTTACTCTTATTCTCCTCTTCCAAATGGGACCCCTAACCCTTCTTTTATAGGCTAGAAGAAGCTAGGTATTTGGATGAACCCTCGGCCATGCATGGCCGGTAGTTTCAGTTAACTCACCCAAAGTTGTGTGTTTCGTCGGAAACTTTCCTTTTTTCATGCTTTTGTCGGTCCACGCAGGTTGTTTTAGGTTAGCTAATGTGTACACGCATGCAGTAATGGAGTAGGGCACGTGGGCCCTTATAAAAGAGGTTTTTTTAAGAGTTTTTCAACAGTTCTTTGGCAAAGAAAGGATCTGAGATGGCTTGATGCTAGGTAAGCATGTATGGTGCAAATTAGGGTTATAACAGATTCCCCCTAATGTGTGAGGTCAGAAGAGCATCTGATGGCCGAAATACATTACCAATCTTTACTGATGTGCCAAACAAGTGAGCCCAGGGACCAGGAACCGGGAGGCGTCGTCTGCAAAATAACAAATGTCTCACCGAGGTGAGCATACCCATGCTCGGGATAAAATAGAATCATGGCTACCAATCAAATACACTATAGATCCATGTCAAATAACTATATAAAGTGTAGCCGCGAACAATACACAGTGGAGCTACATCTCGAAATCAAAAAGATATTCATATGGAGTATCCATCTTCTAGAAGCTTATACGGGGTTCCTTTTTCATAAGTTTAGTCCCTCAGGCCCGAAAAAGGGGTAAAATTATACCTGAGAGTACTCTTCTAAAGAACTGAAGTTCCATAGATTATACCTTTGTTCGTACAGTTGACCGTCCGGACCAAAAAAGGGGTAAACTATCGTCGGACAGACGTGACTTCAAATTTTAGTTTAACGAGCGTGAAAGGCCAAAAGATCGCTCGGCAATCTTTTCATGTTTAGAGGGTCTGAAAAGGGCTTAAAAGAAGACCCGTAGAGGTTACTTTTCTCAGTTAATCCAGACGAGATCAAAAATCATAAATGCAGTCTCTTCAAATGTTTCTTTCGGATCTCAAAGTGATCTTGAAAATCAACAAAGTTAGCTCATGATCGACTCTTTGTGGGTCGATGCCTAGCATCTCCTCGAGGGAGCAGTATGCTCCAATGAAAACATTGTCTATGATGCCAGGGGTTCTAGAGATATTGATAGGTATCGTTTCAGTAATGGTTGTCATATTACCCTCAGCATAGATCTCATGTGTAGCTAAGGAATTAATAGGACAAGACCTATCTCTCGTCATAGTCACGGTGAATTCTCTTGCTTCAATTTGGCTTAACTTTGGGAGGAAGTATGATCTATGATGAAGATATTCCCATGGTTTGTCTGGACTAGTCATTGCTTCTATTATTGCTTCATCAGAGGGAAATACTAAGTCTAATGAATCGGTGTGAGCGAGAGAACCCTGAGCCCAAATAGGCTCTAGAAGCGGATCGAGCTCTTGTGTAGGAGTTGGATCAGTGTGGGTTGAAGTTTACTGGACTAAAGAGTACGCTACTTCAGCTACGGACAAGGGCATGGACATGCCCGGGTGACCTATCCCATCCATTGTGTCCGATGGGGAAGGAAGTATCCACGGATCATTGAAGTAAGTCGTGCAGAACGACGAAACTTGAAAAATCTCAACCTTATGGTGATTGGATATAAAATTGATATCACCTTGAGGGGGCGGGTAATCGAAGGTACCCATCAAAGATGGGCACAAACCAACCCCTACATTGACAACACTTGGTTGAGGATTATCGATCATCGGGACCGTGGATGCCCCCAATGAAGGGTCAGGTCTGGAGAAAGACAATTGATCAATGGTCACTATCCGGACCTTGTGTGGAAACAACAAGACCTGAAAAACTGTAGCAACCACAACTTGCATGGCATAAGTCCAACTCCTTCCTAACAAAAGGCTATAGTCGAGGGGAGCATCGACTACCTCTACTTCAACACACATGGTATTCCCTCCTAGCTGCACGGGGAAAGAAGAAACGATACCATGTGGTCGGAATGAACGACCATCGAAAGCGGTGAGGAGAGTAGGTGACGGAGACAAAACGAGTTGGCCAATGGCCTTCCAACATGCCAACGACATAACGCATGTCAAGGCACCCTCATCAACCACCGTGCAAAAGATATTTTGAGTAAAACTTTTCGTGGGATAAGCCACTACTATCCGAAACGCTACGTGGTAAGGTAGACGAGGTTTTAAGTCGGTTGTATCCAGCATGATTGTACCCGGATTACAAGTCTCGGTAGATCCTAAAGCGGTTAACAAGGCTTTCCTCTAGGAAGGGAATCTTTGGAGGACTTCCAAAGCGGACATCGCACAAGGGGTTTGTGATAAATCTTCCACCACAAAGTAGTTCTAGGCAGCCCTTGCGTTTGGGTTATGAGAAGCTTTTTTGAATGCGCCTTTGGGAATGTGTGTCATTGTTTCGCCCAACATCTTCTCATTCTGTAGAGGAATAGATGGGAGTTCATCTTCTTTACCCTTCTCAGAAGTTCTTGGTTTACTATAGTCATGCGCTCTAGTCGATATATAAGCATCACCCCTCACCATATATACATTCGTGGATGTGGGGTTGTTCACAGGCGGAGAGGGTCCTTGGCTACCCCCTTTCGTACTTTCAGAGGCCTGTGTTAGATTTTTCCCATGTTGGAATGGATTGGTTAACACAGCAGGTTGTTGTTGTGTCACAAACTTTTGGGCCTCTGCAAGCCGGGGACAAAGGTGGGTCAGGTGGTCCTCCACGCACAATTTGCATGGATACCTTGCCTTTTGTTTCTCAGTATTTCCCCCGCCAGCATTATCGGTGGGTTTCTTATCCACCTTACCCTTCTTTCGTTGTTTTTTATTTCCTTCAGGTTGTTGGGTGGCCTTTGGATTAGTCAATTTCACTGTGTGTACATCCGACGTTTTGGTAGGGGGAGCAGCCAAAGCAGTAGTTTGGCTGACCGATGTGTGTTGTATAGACAATTTTTGCAACTGATTCGTTGGTTGTTCAACGAACTTTGTTTGTGTTGAACCAATAATACCATTAGCATGCGGTTCAGCTCTCTGTCTGGTTTTATCAAGTATTGAGCGTGGTGCATCTGGAAAGATCTCGTATAATAAACTATACTGAGAATAGATTAGCTCAAGTTGTTGATCTCTCATGATGGCGTCTTCTTCGAAAAATACTCCCGACATCACAAAGTCTTTGGACAACTGTGGGACCAAAGACTTAAGAAACCACTCGAGCAGGAATGATGGTGGGACTGGTACCTTAATTAAACTATTTTTGTGTCTCCATTCTTGAATGTGATCAGAGATATGGTATGCTTTAGTTTGTGATAAATTGGCCATCAATTCGGTGCCAGCATCATATCTCACAGGCAACTGGAAATGGTTTAGGAAAGCCATCGCTAGTTCACCAAAGGAAGAGTATCTTGAGCGGTCGAGCTCAATATACCATTTCGCGACACTCCCAATGAGAGTACGTTGAAACAATCGCAATTGTATGGAATCGTCTTTCAACGAGTTAGATGAGCACCAAATATGGAAGATAGTCACATGATCTCCTAGATCTTTGTTAGGCTTGGTTTCGAACTTTGGGATGTCCAAAGGCAACTTCGTTGGCATAGGAGGCCAACGTGGATAATGACAGATAGGGTCATTCAACAACCTTGTCAAGTCTAGAAAATGCAAGGTTTCCAGGAAGGGTAGTTTGGGTTGTTGGTGATAACCTGGGAAAAAGGGGCCTGGAGTTTGACTGGCACCAGGTTGCCAGGAAAAGTTTGGCTGCTGGCCCGGATTCTAGTAGAAACCATGGCCATGGCCAGAGTATGGATTTTGCGTGTGAGGAGACATCATCGGTAGATTTCCAAAATAGGACATATATGGTTGGGCATGCATTAAATTCGAAGGAATTTGGGAAGGATTGCTCCATGTCGGTACCATGGGGATAGGAATAGTACTTTGTCCAGGGTTCCATTGATTGTGGGAAGAATTACCCCAGATCGACATTCTGGATGAGGGAACGGATCCCTACCAAGAATTCCAAGGCCCTGATGCAGAAGAAGTTCCTGGGTGTGCCCCCTGTGCAGGAATAGTACCCTGCATAGGAATAGATTATCCGAAACCGAGGTTGCCCCCAGTTGGGAAAGTAGCTGAAGAGAAGGTGTTGTTACCAAACGCACCGAACAAAGAAAACGATGTCGAACCTACCGGCATATTATGCGAAGGTGGTCCTTGACTCCCCGCTCCAAATAAACTATGGTGTGTAGGTTGCCCGGTGGATTGCTAATGCGAGCCACCAAGTGAAGGGGACGAAGGAGGTATATGACCTCCCCCGTAAGGGAAAGCGTTACAAGGATCAGGAGTGTGTTGGTGTCTAAATATGTCCTAAAAACAACCTTAGTTTAACATTAATTTATCAACCCGTAGATTTGTCTTTTATCTCAAGAATATCAGCAAAGTCTATGCAGGTAGCCTAAAATCGTGTAGCTAAACCAAATCTGAGTTCATCAACAATCAAGTTCCTCAAACATTCACCAAATATTCTAAGAACTAAATGGAATTGAAATCTGATTACTAAGATGATGTGAAATGGAAAAGAACTAATTAATCTATTAAATTCACTTAACTAGAAAGAAGTAATTGAATCTAACTAAGGACTTGCAAAATTAACTATCAATTATGAATTATGATTACTGGAAAGGAAATGACAAATTACTCTATCTACGGAAAGAAACAACAATTATAATCTAATCGGAAGGGACAGCTAATCTAACTTTGCCGAAAGGAACAACTATTGTAACTTTAACCGAAAGGAACAACTATTGTAACTTGAAAGGAACATCAATCGTAAATCTAAGGAAAAGGAACAACGCAAATGAAAATGTGAGGAACTGTCAAGCAATAACTTTAGAAATGGAAATCATAACGGCAATCATTAATAACTAATGGAAATGTCTGTCTTCTATACACAAACAATCATAAAATCATTAACACACTTATGCATTTATCCTTGGCTATTGTAAAAGATATTTGAATCACAAAATGGAAATCAAACTTTGAACCGATACAATTACAGAACGAGATAGTAGCTCCTTCAGACTGGGCCCTCGGTCTTCAGAAGTACTGCTATGAGAAACTCAGAGCACAAAAATGATAAAAACACTCAAAACTTTCATGATTCCATGGCTCGTAAAACATTTACAAAAACTACTTGTGCAGAACAATTCTGAATCTAATTACTTGAATGTGTTTTTTTCCTCTTTTTTTGGATCTATTACCCTCTTATATATTACAATAGTTTGGGTAAATCAAGCTATCATGAGGATTGAAAGATCCTCAGGATTGCTTTACTATTATAAAATTACAATATAGAAAATGCATTATCTTCAAACTGCTTTGCCCTAAAAAGTCTTCAACCTCCAATAGCTTGCGCATAGCCAAAATCTCTTTGGTTATCTTTGACAGTTATTTCTCCAATTCTGTAACAAAATCAAACCATTCCAATCGTAATTTAGAATCTATTTAATAAAAAATTGATAACAACCCTAAGAGACATATTAATCATATTGTTTCCTATCTATCCCTAACTATCTAAAGAATCAATCAAAATCATATCATGAACTGTGGGAAAAAGGAAGATATTTATACCTTTTTCATAACCCAACAAAGTTCCCCCCATGTGACCTTACAGAGGAGCGTTAGAGCTCCTTGCCCCCAGACCTAAATTCTATAAATTATAGTAGGAAAGTACATGACTTGTACCTGAACTAGGCATCCCGTATGAGAACGGAGGACATGTCGCACTTGGTGTGAAAGGGGTTGTGGCCACCGCCAAAGACGGGATCGGACCACTGTGCTATGTAGAGGTGGTCAAGACCATGGTGACTCGAATTGGTGATGGTGGTTTAGGAGGTGGAAACTCTCCTGTGGTGACAACCGTAGTGGGAATTGAAGAATTCTCAGAAGGAGTAATAGCATTTGTTTCCATTGCTGCATGTGACACTGTCTGCCACTTGTAAGGATGAAATGGTACGATGGTGGGTGCTGAAAGATTAGTGGTGGAAGTTTAAACTAGACCAAAATCTTGCACTCCAAGGTCTAAGATGGTAAATTCCTCTGGATGTTGGTCGGGCACAATTTCTTGTGACCCGGTCGCTTCAAAAGACCCTTGTTGGTCTAGCTTTCGCCTTAGTGGTGGCGGGGGTGGCTCCAGTGTAACTGGCGACAGGCCAAGAAGCCTTCATGATCAGCGGAGCTCATGATCCTCCACTGTGTGAGAAGATCAAATACACACTAGGGTAGTCTAACCATTCAAAAACAACACGCACTAAAAAAGTCCCTAGAAGATAATACAGGCAAACACTAAATTAATTGGAAGAACAATTACAACAACCAACACTAGAGCAACTTATCGGTGCAAGTGAAACTCAAAAATGGAAGCACCCTCTGGGTATAATCTGCAAAGAATGGCCCGATGTCTGTCCTAGGTACTACAGTACACCCCCGCAGTCACCTGTGTATGTCCCTAAAAAAGATAGGCAACTAGGTTGCCAGCGCACAAACAGTCACCAGGCAGGTACAATCGAAAGTCGGGTAGACCACAATGAGCAGGGTATCGAGCCCGAAACCTGTCAAGGGTATCGAAAGAAAGTGGTGCAGAAGACAACTGAGGACCTCGAACAGATTCGAGACCCACAAAGCCCCGTGGTAAATGCAATCGACAGAATCCCAAAACAAGCCCTCTATATGTGTTCTCCACTACGATTGGTCCAGCTTTGGAGGGGTTATCTCCGCTACCTTTCCGCACGCGACCTTATGTTTATCCCCTGTGTTAGAGGGGGGTCCCAAAGAACTTTCACGATACTGGACTTGGACACTCCCTAACTCTGACTCCAATGTTTGATTTTAATGGCCTTGAAGAGTTTCCTCTCCAACCTAATCCAAGGCCCTAATCATGAACTAGTTGGTTAACCCTACAAACATAAAATTTTAATAAATTTTAGATTTAGCGTTAATTTTATGGCTTGTCTTATATCAAGGGGTATGAAAGTGAAACTGATGATGTTTAAAAGATGAAAGTAAAAATGAATAAAAAGTTGGAAACAAAAACCTTCACTTAATGCAAAATTTCAATAACTTTTCAAAAAAAAAAAAAAAAAATTCTAAGATCTTTTGAATCAACAAACTTAAAGAAGGATTTCATTCGACTACGAGCTACTTACGATCTAAGTAAACTATCAAGAACTTAAGAAAACAAAGATTTTTCCCTGGCTACTAATGCAAAATCACACTTTTCAACCAAACAAGAAAATGAAAGAGATTTCTTTTTTATTTAAATGTTGATAAAGAAAAAAGGAAAAATACCAACAAGTAAAAAACCAAGAAAAACAATTATGGCCTAATCGCAGATCGCAAAGAATCACTTCAAGAAATCACACACTAGCAACTTAAAAAATGACTCTCACCCTTGTCTAAAAACCCTAAAGAAAAAATTTTAATGACAACTTTCAAATGAAAAAAGCAAGCTAAGGCTAAGATCAATCCTAAGCTACTGACTGCTAAGACAGAGATTCAAAAACCTGAGAGGTATAACTCTCGTCAAGGGAAAGGATGATTTCCTTACCCTCAAAAAAAACTATCCTACACAAGCACACTACTGACAAGCCAACAGCAAGCATGTGCACGCGAGCTGTGTAAAGCCAGAGGGCGTGTACACACGTGTTGGCCTTATACAGTCCGTGTGTATCTCTAAAACTTTGAAACAAAATAAAAACAAACAATCCAAACTAGGAAGAGACCACTGATATTGAGAACCAAGATCTCTTGAAGGCTTAGACACTCTCTTTAACAGAAACAAGGAAAACAATGTAAGGAAAAAAATCGTAAAACAAACGAATCTGAGATAAGATTGCAAACAACCAAGACTTAGACAGAGTTCCAAAAAACCCTTGAAATTGACTAATTCTAATAGGGAAGAGGATGACTGCCTCCAAAAAATTTTGGAATCTACATGCTACTGTTACTTCTGTAGCTAGCGTTTACACGCGGGTTGCAAGAAAGTAGGGCGCGGGTACACATGTGCAGACCTTATGCAGGCCACGTGTACCTCTGTGGGTCTCGAAAAAACACAGTCAAGCAAATAACAGAGATAGCTGGTATGGAAGACCAGACTCTCTGCTAGCTCAGACTTTGCAGAAACTTCAAAAAATAGGCAAGAAAACCAGTCTTTTAAAACTACCCAAAAATACTCCCAGGAACCCTAGAGACTTCCCCAGTATGGTCGCCAATTCTGTTGTGGTGGGAAATCCCCCTATGGACTAGAAAATAGGGTTATATTATGCATGCAGATATGACCAAAAGAAACCTACTTTCTACCTTCGTCCCCATACCTAATCCACATTTCTTTTCAGCAAATACATGGTTAGACCAACATACCTTGTTCTAGATGTTCGATGTCGATCCTTCTTTACACTTGATCGCTTGTTGGAAGCTATCCTCTCAAGATTGACCTGTGTACAAAACAAGAAACAAACTACACATGCATTTTACCTATAGACTAATGGGTTAGAGATTCAAACATATATTTATTGAACTATGAAGAACTCATATAGTGGGACGGGAAAATCATTTCTTTATTATTAACTTTAATGAATCAACTTACAATGTCGAGACCGGCCACTGCTCCGTGAATCCTAATCTTGGGCTCCTCTTCAAATGTTCTCCAACTTCTTTGTTGTGTATCTCTTCTTGCACAAGGATGGCTAAAGGGTTGGGACAATGGGAATGTGTAATTGGGCAGAGTTTCTTTACTCTTATTCTCCTCTTCCAAATGGGACCCCTAACCCTTCTTTTATAGGCTAGAAGAAGCTAGGTATTTGGACGAACCCTCGTCCATGCATGGCCGGGAGTTTCAGTTAACTCACCCAAATCTATGTGTTCCGTCGGCAACTTTCCTTTTTTCGTGCTTTTGTCGGTCCACGCGGGTTGTTTTAGGTCAGCTAGCATGTACATGCGTGCAGTAATGGAGTAGGGCGCATGGGCCCTTATAAAAGAGGGTTTTTAAATATTTGTTCAGCAGTGCTTTGGCAAAGAAAGGATCTGAGATGGCATGATGCCAAGTAAGCATGTATGGTGCAAATTAGGGTTATAACACCATTGGATAGATACTTTTAAGATATTTATTTTTGTATCTTATATGTGGTATTTCCAATGGATTCTCTTTGGAATTATGGAAGCCATCACGACAAAATTTCAAGAAATAAAAGTTGAAATGCAAAATACTCATGAGAAATATATTCAAGAGCTCAATATTGCAATACAAAGAAGGTATATTATGTAGGACATCAGGGATGAATACAATCAAGAAGCATATGCTTGGTATGATTTTGAAGTCGATTGTGATGATAGGCATATGGATAGTTTTCACTTCTGGGATGAAACCCACTTTCTATTTTATTTGATGACTCTACTCCACCTTATGTAGAGAACATCAATGTGACAAATCAAGAGCCAGTTGTTGAAACAGATCTTAAAATCTTTAATCCTTAAGGCCTAGATTTTTATTTTTGGTGTTTTTCAGGTTTCGGCTCTCTTAAAATAAGAATTTCATCATGTCTAAATTCGCGACGCCTTTTTATCATTTATTTTTGAATAAATACGGGAAAAAGTCTACAAAAATATGAGTTTTTTCAAACGCTCTTTGAAATTATTTAAAAGGAGTATAATTTTAAATACGCGAGTTTTTCAGTGAAACATTAAAAAAAATCAGGATTCGGGGTTTTCTGTAAAAAAATGATTGATGCAAATTGAATCACGAAACCCCGATCTCCGATTTCCCGATGCATTTAAATCTTAAGTAAAAACACGAATTAATCTAATCTCTTCTAAGAAAGGATTAAGAGTTAAATAATTATGTCGCGATTTCGGCATTCGCAGTTCTATGAGAGTGCGTCTCTTGTCATCGTATTTCCCGAAATCCCGATTTCCAAAATCCCGATTCATAATTCACGATAAAACTAAACTAATTATGTTTTGACCTTAATCGTGATTACTTAGTTAATTAAGATAAGTGAAATCATGATTAAAAGAAACGCGCCATCACGATTTCATGATTTCGGGATTCTCGATTCCGTGAGAGCACGTCTCATGTCATCGGGTTTCCCGAAATCCCGATTTCCGGAATTCCAATTAACGAAATCCCGAGAGGGTCTAATCTCGATTAATTAACATACGAAAAACGTTAAGTCTTAAATAAAACATCGCTATTTCGCGATTTCGGCGATCGGGATTCTTCGATGACATGCCCTTCGACATCACAACTTCTGAAACCCCGAAAAGAGATTTTTTCATATTTAATTCATACTTAATACTAATAAATCCTTTTTCCAAAACAGGATTAAAGTTAATCTTTCTTTGAGTATTCATCAATGCATCGTTGTCCGATTGAGAAAATTTCTATTTTATTTGAAAATGCCGAGAAAGCCTAAGTACGAACATTAAATGCATATCTCAAAAAATATTTTTTTGCATTAAGAGCTTTAAATTCGTGACGGATGTATAAATATCATTATTTTTTGTGATATATTCAAAGTGAACATTCGAAACGTCTGTATTTTCATTTTAAAGCTGAGCTTATTCATCCACTTTCTGTGACAGAAACGCCCAGATTTTCATTTTTAAGCTGAGCTTATTCATCCTCTTTCTGTGACATGTTCTCAAGTCAAACGCAGAGCTATGGCACCCAAAAAGAACCAAAGAAAAATGAAGAACCACGGGAAGGTGACATTATCTCTGATAATTACCCACCATACAGTCCATCAAAGCATGGGCTCAAATCACTAAATTGTTGGAGGATGAGTTAAAGTATGCGGACCCTAATTCTGAAAATCATCTAAAGGACGTTGCGAAATCTGAACTTCATAAGGTTGTTAATGCCTTCAGGTTGCGCATATATTGAGATGGTCATCGGGTTCGGATAAGGTAGATATCCCAACAAGGAGTATTCAGAATGAACAAGGAGCTATCGTTGGCTCATTTCGGCTCGAGCACATTCAAGTAATGTATAAACTATCGCCAATTATAAACACAATTCCACGCTGAATTTTAGTTGAATTTCGTGAGAAAAAGAATGTATTGAGGCGCACTGCATACAATCGGCTACGATTAAACATTTGGAAAGGTCTGAAGCAAAGTTTAGGTTTGATTCTCATGGGATTTATGCTTCAGCTTCCTTAAACGAATATATATGGTTTATGTAGGCATGATGTTACGCGTACTTTTTGGGAGAAAAGATCCCCTGCCACTTTCATGCGACTGGTACCCTTCTTAGAAGAAGCTTCAAAAGGATACACTTTTAACCTGCATGTCTACCTGATAACCCGACGCAAGAAATTTTAAATTATAAAGAAGCTAAGTCAAAGGGACAAATCCGGAAGGTTCTTTTTATATGTCTGCATATATTATGGATGCCATCTGTTTTATGACCCCATTTCCATAAATTAATTGGAGTTGGAGTGTTTCCTGCCCAGAGCCTGTTCATAAATACCACTCAACCCTCTGGGAATAAAATGCTAAAGAATCATTTTATGAAGTTTGTCATTTTGTCATTATTCCTATGCACAAATTATTTTTTGGATGCGAACCCCCTCGCATTTCTAATGCAATTATAGAAAGTCTTAAATCTGTTGCCGACTGGTTTGTTGAGGAAATTTTTTCCTATGTTAGGGTCTATGGTTGTTCCATTCTTCCTCATGCACTCCCAAAATTCTTACCAGATAGATTGATATGCAGAGAAGTAGCTCATCAGTTAGCCAAGGGTGGTATTGAGTTAGAATTAAAAGCACTTCAGAAAAAATTATGGCCATCTTTCCCTGTTCATGTCGGGAAATTTACTTTATCAAATTTAGGCCATTCTAAGGCAGAGGCCAAGTCATTGGAAGAAATGAAGCTAGTTAATATTGAGCACAAAAAATATGATCCCTATCAAATAATAAGTAGGCATTACATACATTGCAAATTAAAGGCATATGAACACGAAGTCTTTGTTTATGATGATATTTTCAAAGATGTTAGGTCTTATGAAGAAGTGTTGAACAGAGTTCAAGCCTTGCCACCTGATTCACGGGCTGGGTTTGCATATTTTCAAAGTCATAGGCGAAGCTGCCTACCTAAAATTTTACAAGGTGAAATTCCGACCCCATCGCCAGAGCAGGAAGAAACCCCTCCAGGGTTTGAAACTAATACTCAGGGTAAAGAAAATGACAAAGACAAGTTGAAGGATTCTGAAATACCTCCTCAAAACACAGAGGGTTCTCAGATAAAAGAACCAGGGACAGAGAAAGGAAAAGGACTGGAAACAAGTCCAATAATTCTTGATGATGTTCCAGAAAAGATTGGAGGAACTGCTTCAACAGAACTTGGTAGTCCTATCACCTCTTTAACTCCATTACAGTCTACTTTCGGAACCCCCCATGAAGGAGTTCTATATGTCAGTGACCTAGAGTCGATTTCAAGAGATGAAATCCCCCCATCGGATTATTTTTTCAGCAAAAAGCGAAGAGAAGTCTTGAAACAAGAAATTCATCCAAGAGGAGAAGGAACGATTAAAAGGCATAGAGTTATCATAGATGGAAAGAAACTCAAGGAAGGAGAGTTCGCTACAGAATTAGCAGGAACAATGGGTGTTATAGCATCAGCTAACATGTATTATGTAGGTAATTTAACAACTATGCTTGAACAAAAAGATCAAACAATAATCCGGTTGCAAGACAAGCTAAAAGAAAATGAAAGAAATATTGGCTGGGGAATACAGAAAGGTCTAGAACAAGCTAGACTCAAAGATATGCAAGAAATCCAAAAATTAAGTAAATATTTGGATGAGGCAAAACATTTAATACATGTCACACAGGAACAGGTTCAAAAGCTAGGAGAAGAAAACAAACAGTTGCATGATAAGATTATTTCTATCACTAACCAGGTAGTTGAACTTGAACATTTCAGGACATAGGCATCGAAGATATATGCAAGAATAGAGGAGGAACAACAAAAAGTATTCTTGAATCTGGAAGTAATTCAGAATTATTTTCAAGAATCAAATAAGTCTTTGGAAAATGTGTTCCAGAAAGAAAGAGAGGCGAAAGCAGCTAGGACAACTTTTCAGAAAGCAGTGGCATTCTCATCAAAGGAAGAAATCGGAAAGACTCAGAAATTATCTATTTCTGAACGGGTAAAAGGGGATATAATGATTAAAGTATGGGAAACAAATCTGGACGAATTTAAACGAATCACAAGAGAAGTTAATAAAGATTGTCAAGGAATATTCGATCTCTTTGAAAAAGATTCATTAAATATCGGAACAGATGGTTGTTCAGGATTGTTAGGTGAAGTCAATATTGTCAAGCACCAGCTGAGGTTTAGAGAAGAACTGGAGGAAAAGAAAGCAGAGATTTCAAATATCAAATTGATCAACGTCACAAAGATCAACAAGTGGATGGTGACTTCAAGTTTAAAGTTGAAAAATGTTAAGTTCACAAAAAGAATGATAGAAAGTCAGTTGCCCGAATTACAGAGAAGATTTTTCTCATTTGAAGCAAATGAAATACCCGAAGCTCCCAGGATCTTAGTAAATTTTTTGGGAAAATGTGTTCAGTGTGTTGATGCAGAAAAAGAAAGTTAGTCAACGCAAACTTGAAACCTTTTTTAAATGTTTTTATTATTAGAAATTGTAAACGGTTGACATTGTTTTTATGTAACCGTAATATTAGGAAGTTGGTTAATGACCAACGAGAAACTTTGATTAAAATGTATAAATATAGTTTCTAGAGGCTGAGAAATGGCTTCAGAAATTTTGGAGATAGTCATTTGGTAATATCAGTTTTGAAATACATCAGAATATAAATCGCAAACGAGATTCTGGATCCTGCAACTTTGTAACTATGTGTCTTCTCCCTATTTATCATACTCTGTTGAATTTTTCCTTTTATTGTTAAATCTAACAAGTAAATCAATTTGAAGCTATATACATTAGTGATTTATATTTCGGATTGGTTTGGATGTCAAATGATTTACATTTTTTCCTCTGAAATCACTTTTAGTAATTTCAAGACCTGTGAAGCTTTTGTTCCTTAGTACTTAACCCTTGTTAGAAACCTCGTCTTTTCTTTCATTATTGTCTATTGAAATATAAGATTATTTCTTGATTAAAGCTTTGTATTTCTCTGTAGTGTTTATTTGTTGTTTACAATTCTCGAAATTGTTACAAAACCAGGAAACGGCCTTGAATGTGTTTACATTACTGTTTTAGATTTTAAAATTGTTTATCCTTGATCTCACCTCTGGAAATCTGAAGTAACAAATTGATTAAAACCCTTTTATAAATAAATAAAGATTTATCCTCCATGACTGTTCCAAGTGTTCGACAACCCAACATTGAACCCGGACTCCAAGATCAAACTAACATCGCTTTAAACCTATTTAACACCATTTTACAGACAGCAACCAACCGGGTAGAACTAGAATGATCATGGGATGCTATTGAGTGTAACATTAGCATCCAAGAACAACAAGAAGCAAGACAAAGACAGTTGAGAAACTGATTTTTCCTTAACCTTCTTTAAAATTCCTTTTTCTAAATCATTCTTTTAAAATCATTTACAAATGCCTTGACGGTATGTTTTATAGCCTTAAAACATAAACTCAGTAACAACATCTTTTTGGCGCCATTGTCGGGGAACGTAGAAACGAATCTTTTCCCTGGGAAGAACGACAATGACATTTTATGTTGTAGATAGTGAACAAGAACAGAAAACCTTCTAAGGCTAAAATATTTTTCACTTGGCGAATCCACACTAAATAAACTGGCTAGTAGCCGCAAGAACACCAAAAAAAACCCGGATAGTAAACAGACCTCGCCAGTCTCCGATCCGGAAAAAAAATTAAAATCACGAAAATCACTTAAACAAATCTTTTTATCCACATATACTATAGATTAGCCTAATTTTACACAATCGAACTCATCGGAAACTCTTGAAAGATCACTTTCACTTCCCCCTTCATTTGATACTTTCTCATTTCCTGAAGTTTCTTCTCCAGATTTCCCAGAATCTTCTCCTCACATTGTCCAAACTTCAATCCCAAATCTAACCATGGTTGCACAAGGAGGTGTTGGAGCTGGAGGCGGTGCCCCTGGAGGTGGTCAAGTACCGCTTCCTGGGATTTTCACTAAAGTGGCTGCAAGATACRCTCCCCTTGTTCTTCCTATTCCTCTTCATGATCTTCCTGAGAACTATATGAAAAGCCTTCCRAAATTTACAGGGGAAGGTGATTTGACTGCCCAAGAACATATAAACTTTTTTGATCAATTTGCTGACATACTTGGAATAGAACATGAAGATGTTTATTCTAGGCTCCTTGTTCAAACCTTCGAGGGACAGGTGAGGACTTGGTTCCGATCCCTAGCGGCTGGATCTTTGAGATCCTATGAAGAACTTGAAAGTGCATTTATTAGACAATGGGGAGAGAGGAAAGATCACCTCTACTATTTGACCGAATTCGGAGCCCTCGGGAAAAAAAACTCTGAACCAGTTTTAGAATTCACACAGAGGTTCAATAAATTGTACAATAAAATTTCAATTGAAGTTAAACCTTCACAACCTGTAGCAAAAGTGACTTTTGCTAGCGCTTTTGATCCCGACTTTTCTTTACTATTGAGAGAAAGGAGATCAATAGATCTCTCTAAAATGCAGGATGATGCAGTTGAAATCAAATCCAATATGATGGCATCAAGGAAGCTTAAAGCAAAGACTGAAACTGGAAACAAAGAAAATAAAAAATTTAAAGAGCAAGGTGGACCTTCAGGGTCAGGTAAATCCTCTGGAGATAGAATGGAAGAGATGGATAGGGTCATTCGAGAACTTTCAAACAAGATCTTGAAAATGGAACTAGAGAAATCGAAAAGAGATAATTTCCCCAGAAAATATTTTCGAAGAAATCCTGAACCTCAGGGACCACAGAAAATAATTGAAAATGAAGATCAAAAAATTCAAACACCTTTTAAAAGTGAAAATTACATCGGAGAAGAATATTTAGGAGATTTTGAAGAAATCGATGAAGATATTAGTAACCTTGGCGATGATAATAAATCCCCTTATTTATCTAGACAGGATTACGAAGCATCTTTGTGTAAAGAAAGTACATCGGAAGAACAGGTTAACAATAATATCGCTGATGATTTCACATATCAAAATATTGCAGATGATATTATTGCAGAACTACAGGGTAAATATAATTTGAGACCAAGAAATAAAAATCTCCCAAATATTCCGACAAAAAAGAATTTGTCGAGAAACGAAACCGATGAGGTGACTCCAAAGGTTGCAGATAAACAGTCTTCAAAAAGAAACACAGCTGATATACTACATGTACAGTCGGAACTAGTAGGAACACCCCATGTGAAGACACAAGCTCCGATAAAAGAAAACAAGGTCACATCTCAACGCAAAACTGAGAAGAAAGGTATGGAAGCCCCGAACATCGAAAATGACAAGACTCTAGGAAACTTTAGTTTAGAAAATGAAATAAATAAAATCAAAATTCCTATTCCCCTTGTTGAGTTAGCAAAAAATCCTGTATACAGAAAACAAATCGCCAAAATGATTAATTTTTCCGAAGATGAAAGCCAGGCTGACGCTATTAATTTAGAGGATGACAAACCTATCTTAGTCTTCGGTCCACACGTCGAAGGTGCTAGAGACACAGTGGCTCCTTTTTATATTACATTAACCCTGTTTGATCACCTTCTCCATAACTGTATGTTGGATTCTGGAGCTTCCCACAATGTTATGCCAAAGGCAATAATGGAAAAACTTGGTCTCGAAATCACAAGACCCTATGGTGATTTATATTCTTTCGATTCGAGGAAAGTAAAATGCATAGGTATGATTAAATACCTGGTAGTAGGTTTGGCTCAGATACCTGCTAAAAGTATTCTTATGGATGTAGTAGTCGTTGACATTCCCCCAAAATATGGTATGGTATTATCTAGATCATGGGGCGCTAAGCTTGGAGGATCTCTCCAGCTAGATATGACTTATGCTACAATTCCAGTTTTCAGAGGCCAATTTACTCGTCTTTACAGAGAGACTAGGTTAGCATTTACTGTAGGTGACCCAAAAAATCCTAACAATCATCCAGTTTATATTGCTGACCAAGATTTAGGAAATTGTATATTATCTTTAGATGATGATTTTGAAGTAGATGTAGATGATAAATGTAGAGAAGAAAAAATTGAAAAAAAAGAAATAGAGAAAAATGTATATAGTACTGGTATATGGAAAATGTATTTTGATGGTGCTTCTTCCTATCTTGGAGCTGGGGCAGGAGCACTTCTTATCGCTCCCGATGATCAATTTGTTATTCCTTTTTCATATAGGCTCCAGTGGTATATAGATTGTACAAATAATGTATGTGAGTACGAAGCTTTGGTACTAGGACTAGAAGCTGCTAGAAAGATGAAAATTAAGAAACTTGAAGTTTTTGGTGATGCGGAGTTAATTATAAAACAATTGAATCGGCAATATCAGGCTAAGCATCCTAGATTACGGTCCTATAGGAATTGTGTTTGGGATTTAATCGAGAACTTCTTCACTTTTGTGAATTTTCATTTCGTCCCAAGATCCGAGAATCAACAAGCTGATGCTTTAGCCAAAGTTGCATCAAATTTTACACCCCCGACTACTTTTAATTTAAAATATCATATACAAATGAGACATCGCCCTTCAATACCAAATAATATACAACATTGGCAGGTTTTTGAAGACGATGAGAAGCTTCGAAAGTTTCTAGAATCATTAGATGAATTTGCAGAAACACATACTAATCAGGAAAATCAAAATGATCCTATTTGGATCATGCAAGAAGGGGAGGATTCTAAAGAATTTCATGATAAAATTGCAAACCACCGAATGCTTGTTCTCAAGAACAACCAAATCCCCAAGGGTATAATCCCTTTGGAAAGACTTTTTAATCAAGATGGCATCCCTTCTAAAACTACTCTACAACCCCAACCAGAGGAGGTTGAATATTGTAATATAGGAACTGAAGATAATCCCCGAATGGTTAAACTATCCAAATATTTATCAACAGAAAACAAAAACAAATACACGGAGTTGTTAAGAAAATATAAAGATGTTTTCGCATGGTCGTACGAAGAACTGAAAACATATGACACTTTTGTAATTGAACATAAAATACCTCTCAAACCGGGTGTCAAACCTTTTAAACAAAAACTCCGACAATTTAACCCTATTTTATTACCTGTTATCAAACGAGAAGTTAAAAAACTTCTTGACGGTAAGATAATTGTACCCCTAAGATATTCTGATTGGGTAGCTAATCTGATCCCAGTTAGAAAGAAAAATGGGGAAATCAGATTATGTGTTGATTTGAGGAATCTTAATAAATCTTCTCTTAAAGATAATTATCCTCTACCTAAAATGGACCATGTTCTTGAAAAAGTAGTAGGGGCTAATAGAATGTCAATGATTGACAGATTTTTAGGTTATAATTAGATTGTTGTCAGTGATCTTGACAAAGAAAAAACCGCATTTACCACTCCTTGGGGCACGTTTATGTATGATAAAATGTTGTTTGGACTAATGAATGCAGGAGCTACTTTTCAACGCGCAATGGATATTGCTTTCGTCGGTGAATGGGACAAGTTTGTAGTCATCTATTTGGATGATCTTACTGTTTTTTCAAAATCGGATGAAGACCATATGATTCATCTCAAACAAACATTTGAAAAATGTCACAGGTTTGGTCTATCCTTAAATCCTAAAAAGTCTCATTTCGCTATGCAGGAAGGCAAGTTGTTGGGTCATATCGTATCCCAAGATGGAATCAGGATTGATCCTAAAAGAGTAGAGGCTATAGATACAATAGCTATTCCTAGGAATGTTAAAGAAATTCAATCATTTTTAGGAAAAATAAATTTCTTGAGAAGATTTATTCCTAACTTCGTTGAAATTGTTAAATTGATTACAGATATGCTTAGAAAAAACAGTGAAGTAAAATAGACAGTTGAAGCTAAGGCATCCTTTGCCCATATTAAGAAAGTTATAAGTGAGGCACCAGTATTAGCGAGTCTCGATTATCTCAAAGATTTTCTTATTTTTTCATTTGCCTCTGAACACGCGCTTGTTGTTGTACTCCTTCAAAAGAACGAAGAAGGTTTCGAACAACCGATAGCCTTCTTTAGCAAAAGCCTCTGTGATGTTGAACTCAAATACAATATAATGGAAAAGCAAGCGTATGCTATGGTAAAATCATTGAAATCTTTCAGAACTTATGTTTTACATTCTAAAGTGATTGCATATGCACCCAATAGTGTTGTAAAGGATATCTTGGTTCAAGCAGACAGTGATGGTAAAAGAGGAAGATGGCTTGCAAAAATTCAAGAGTTCGACTTGGAGGTTAAACTGACCAAATTGGTAAAGGGACAGGGTTTAGCTAAACTGTTAACTGAATCCAATTTAAGGGCTCTTGGGATAAACAGTGCTCAGGAGGAAGAAGGATGGATAGACATGAATGAACTTGAGGACCAAACAGTCGAAAACAGGATCGAGGAGAAATTCACATCGTCGAATTGGTACAGGGACATAGTAACATACTTATTAACTTTGAAATGTCCAACCGAATTATCTCCATCCAAAGCTAGAACGCTAAAGTTGCATGCAGTTAAATACTGTATTTCTGAAAAAATGATTATACTGGAAAGACCCACTTGGTTTCCTTTTAGTCTGTCTGATTGAATCAGAAACAAAGGAAGTTATAAGTCAATTTCATGAAGGAATCTGTGGAGGACACCATGCTTGGAGAGCTATGGCATATATAATCCTGAGGGTTGGTTATTACTGGCCTAAACTTTTCCCAGATGTCAATGCTAAGGTACGAGCTTGTAGCCCTTGCCAATTTTTTACAGGAAAACATAAGCTACCAGCGATTTCATTAGTCCCAGTCAAGACAGAAGCTCATTTTCAGCAATGGGGACTTGATTTCATAGGTGAGATAAATCCTCATTCAAGTGCCCAACATAGATGGATTATGACTGCTACAGACTATTTCACCAAATGGGTGGAAGCTATCCCAACAAGGAAGGCCACTGATTCAGTAGTTATAGACTTTTTAGAAGAAAATATCTTGTCTAGGTTCGGTTGTCCTAGAAAGATAGTCACAGACAATGTGTGGGCTTTTAAGTCTATGGCAATGGTCAGTTTTTGCCATAAATATAATATTGTGTTGGGACATTCCACAGCATACTACCTGCAGGGAAATGGTCTGGCAGAATCTTCTAACAAGATCTTGATCAGTATAATCAAGAAAGTCTTAAATGAAAATAAAAAATCTTGGCATTTGCACTTAAAATATGCTCTATGGGAAAATCATATAGGCACAAAAAATTCTATCGGTACTTCTCCATTTCAAATGGTATATGGAACAGATGTAGTGTTGCCCATAAATCTAGCACTTCCTGTGATGAAACTATGGCAAGACGAGAAGGAAGAACCAAATCCTCTCGCAAGAAGGATAAACCAGCTGATTGAAGTTCAGCAGCATAGGGATGTAGTGGATGAAAAGTTGCAGAAGTACCAGGATGATATGAAGATATTATTTGATCGTAAAGCCAAGGACAGGAATTTTCTCCCCGGAGATCTGGTTTTGAGGTGGGATGCTCGAAAAGAGGATTCAGGAAAAAATGGTAAATTCGATCATATTTGGTATGGACCATTTAAGGTAGCATCTTCTGAAGGAAAAAAATCATTTCTGCTTGAAAATTTGGATGGTAAGATCTTGAACGCCCCTGTTAATGGGTGTTTTTTAAAGCATTATATGGAATAATTAATTCACAAAAAATCTCATTGTATATACCGCTTTGTTTTTCATTTTTTGAAAACCCCTTCTCATTTTGTAAATAAATTAAAATAAAATAAAAATTAGTTAAGTTTTTATACCAAAAAAAAAACAAAAAAAAAAAATATATATATATATATAATAAATAAGAAGAAAAGTCCAAAGAGTTATTTTTGAAATCATAACTTAGGTTTCCAGCTTATAGATTGTTGAACGTTTCCTTTTATAGTCTTGATACTATCTTTCACGTTTTCGGGTTTTCTTATCAGAGTAGGAGAGATTATGTATTAACCTTGAAAATCAACAAATCATTAAATTCAGTAAGGTCAGTTTTCATAGTTCTTATTCTCTGACTAATATTGGTTATGTTTGAGTTGATTTTGACTATCTTAAGTTTCTTAACAGTTTGTCTGAGGTTTTAAGCTTGCTCAAAAGAAAACCCCTGAAAATAATTTTTCCCTTTTTCTCTACAGACTGAGGAGTTTTGAAAGTTGAGAAAAATTGGTCTAGAATAATCAAAACAGGTTGACAAACCTCTATTCTAATTTTTTACATAGATAACCACCCCTGATATATTAAGTATCACTGATTGCCCCCGCTTCGTATGCACAAGCTAACTATAAGACAGATGGTGAAAGGAAATTCATATTTGATTGCCCGCATCTAGTCCCACAGACGATGAAAGGAAATTCATTTAAATGATTTCCCTCGTCTAAATATAAAAGAAACAGATAACTTCACTGGGGTACTGAACAGGCCTGTTGGTAGTGAAGCAATATCTGAAAATAAAATTAGCACTCGAAGCGGTGAAAGGAAATTCAGTTAAAAGGGACAGATAACTTCATCAGGGTATTGAACAGGCCCGCTGGAAGTGAAGAAATATCTGAGGTGTCTGTAAGTTTTTCATACTTATCTATAACTCTATTCTAGTTATCAATTTTTCAAAACCGGATACTCATCTGAAGTCAAAATAGAGCTCCCTAATAAAATAAAATTAAAAATTAAAAAAATTTATTTCGATTGATGCAAGCTAAAATTTACAAATTTGTTGAGTTTCCTAAGATTGTTTTAATCATCTTAATATTAAATTAAATTTAGAACGAGAAAGAGAATATTATGAAGAAGATTACAACCGAGTTTAAAGCAAATAAAAAGTTTTGAAAAGGTTTTCACAGGTTTTATAAAATCTGTTTTTTCTCTCCTTTAACAGTTTATCAGTGATAAACCCTTGACACCATTTACCCAATGAAGGCACTGAGTCTACATGTTCTCCTCGTCCCGCAGGGAAACGAGGTCCCCAGTTGGAGCCTATGTTGAAACAGATCTTAAAATATTTAATCCATAAGGCCTAGATTTTTATTTTTGGTGTTTTTCGGGTTTCGGCTCTCTTAAAATAAGAATTTCATCGTGTCTAAATTCGCGACGCCTTTTTATCATTTATTTTTGAATAAATACGGGAAAAAGTCTACAAAAATATGAGTTTTTTCAAATGCTCTTTGAAATTATTTAAAAGGAGTATAATTTTAAATACGCGAGTTTTTCAATTAAACATTAAAAAAATCGGGATTTAGGGTTTTTCGTAAACAAATAATTGATGCAAATTGAATCACGAAACCCCGATCTCCGATTTCCCGATGCATTTAAATCTTAAGTAAAAACAAGAATTAATCTAATCTCTTCTAAGAAAGGATTAAGAGTTAAACAATTATGTCGTGATTTTGGCATTCGCAGTTCTATGAGAGCGCGTCTCTTGTCATCGTATTTCCCGAAATCCCGATTTCCAAAATCCTGATTCATAATTCACGATAAAACTAAACTAATTATGTTTTGACCTTAATATTAATTACTTAGTTAATTAAGATAATTTAAATCATGATTAAAAGAAACGCGCCATCGCGATTTCGGGATTCGTGATTCCGTGAGAGCACATCTCATGTCATCAGGTTTCCCGAAATCCCGATTTTCGGAATTCCAATTAACGAAATCCCGAGAGGGTCTAATATCGATTAATTAACATACGAAAAACGTTAAGTCTTAAATAAAACATCGCTATTTCGCGATTTCGGCGATCGGGATTCTTCGATGACATGCCCTTCGACATCACAACTTCTGAAACCCCGAAAAGAGATTTTTTCAGATTTAATTCATACTTAATACTAATAAATCCTTTTTCCAAAACAGGATTAAATTTAATATTTCTTTGAGTATTCATCAATGCGTCGTTGTCCGATTGAGAAAGTTTCTATTTTATTTGAAAATGTCGAGAAAGCCTAAGTACGGACATTAAATGCATATCTCAGAAAATATTTTTTTGCATTAAGAGCTTTAAATTCGTGACGGATGTACAAATCTCATTATTTTTTATGATATATTCAAAGTGAACGTTCGAAACGTCTGTATTTTCATTTTAAAGCTGAGCTTATTCATCCACTTTCTGTGACAGGTTCTCAAGTCAAACGCAAAGCTATGGCACCTAAAAAAGCACCAAAGAAAAACGAAGAACCACAGGAAGGTGATATTATCTAGGATACTACTCCACACTTCATACACTCCATCAAAGCATGGGCTTAAATCACTAAATTGTTGGAGGATGAGTTAAAGTATGCAGACCCTGATTCTGAAAATCATCTACGGGACGTTGCGGAGTCTGAACTTCATAAGGTTGTTGCACGTCCGAGGCTTGTGGCATATACTGAGATGGTCGGTTGGGCTCTGGATAAGGTAGATATCCCAACAAGGAGTATTTAGAACGAGCAAGGATCTATCGTCGGATCATTTCGGCCCGAGCACATTCAAGTAATGTATAAACTATCGCCGAATTATAAGCACACCTTTAATGCTAAATTTTTAGCTGAATTTCAGAGAAAAGAATGTATTGAGGCAGACCAGACATACCCCGACATGATTAAAGGATGGGAAAGGTCTGAAGCAAAGTTTAGGGTT
>SNQJ01S0114817.1:28161-46845 GCA_010110895.2 Picea sitchensis
TCCTCCAAAAGGGGTTGGGGAGCGTTATAATGCTCCCTGAAGCATTATAGGGGAGCGCCAGCGCTTCTGGAGCTGAAGTAGGGGAGCGTTCCCCCTCCAAACCTTTGTTTCAGGGTTCCTTTCAGGTGTCAAGAGTTATTTGATTCCAGTAAACCAGTTCTCCTCCTTCAAATTAGTGATGTGAGATGTTATAAGTGCCTCCTTAGTGTCGTTATCATGGCATTATGTCTTAACATCGTTTGCGACACTAGTGACCAACTTGTGACACTTGCGAAAGTTGTAGGGAAGATGTGACACTTACGACGATTGATAGGGACAATGCGACACTTATCCAACTGAGCAATTTTGACGTGTAACACTCAATGCCATGTTGTTGCTCAACAGAGTGTACTTTTTCATTACCCTATTGTCTATCAACATTCTCCCGATGTTTTTTGTTGAATTCCTCTCTCATATCACAAGTTGTATACTTGGTGACAGCTTGTTGATCTTGGTATCCCTTATCCTTCACAATGCTGGCCCATTCTGCTTCTTCCTATTCCATATTGAGGTTATCCATAGGTGCTACAGGGAGAAGGAGTGGAGGGCTCATTCTTAGCCCAATCCAATTAGTTCTCATTCTTCTTAGATTTTATTTATACCATGGTGTTCTGGCGAGGGCAAGCTGCAATGTGTTTGGAGAGTGAAGCTCCTTGATTCTCATGCCAGGAGGCAAGGAATGCCACCTCCTATGGCAAGCCTCTACTTCTACTTCTCCCAATAATCTCAGTGTGTCATCAATATGGGATATTACCTCCCTTTGTTTGGCTATCCACCCTGGAGTTATATTGATGCAGGAATTTTTCGAGGGTCATAAATTTTGACTCGGTTATTTGTTTGGGATGAAATTTTATAGGGAGTTGTGTCTCCGAGAGTTCAATGTCGTGTCGATATGATCCTTCAGATCTGACATCGTTTTGACACTTTTCTAGGGCCAAATTCCTTCATATAAGGACTTAAATTGGGGTTTTAGTGTTTTTACAGGAATTTTTTAATTTTTAATTATCAGTTATCTCATAGTTATGAACTTAATCAGAAAAGTGATTTGACAAATAGTGTCGCTCTAGTTAGTTCTTAGTTATTGGTCAGTTTTAGAGTCTTACGAGAATTCCTAAAATTAGTTTTTTTTTCTAAAATTAGTTGTTTTCGTAAATCTCAGATAGTAGTTATAAGGGGTTGAACTTCAATTGTAATAGTTAGGATGGAGAAGGAATAAAACAAAATTATTTTCCATTTTATGTGTTTGCATGGTTTTTAGATCTTATGAATGAATTCAAGTTTATCAGTTACATCATTTTGTATAAGAGCAGGAAGATGGCTAGGAGAGGAAGAGGAAGAGTAAGGTATCTTGCTCAGATGCCCAGAGATATGCAAAACCTCCAAAGGCAAGTAGAAGATCTTACAAATGTGTTGGCTAGTCAAAGAATAATACAAAGAGAAGTGTTTGATGAGGGGACCGTCCGAGGATATGTAGATCAACATACATAACATGAAGAAGAACAATTAAAGTGCATGGATTTTGAAGAAAGGATGCTCAGGGCCCTAGAAGGGAGAAATTATAAGATCAATATGGAAGTTTAAGAATATGCAAGGAATCTTAAACCAGCAGAGTTAATAGATTAGTTGAATGCCATGGAATTTTTTTTTGAATGGTAGCCTATGCCAGAGGAAAAGAAGGTGAAATTTGCATGCACTAAGTTGAAGGGTCATGCCATGATCTAGTGGGATCATGTGCAGAAAGACAGAGCAAAAAAAGGAAAATTCAAAATTAGGACCTGGAGAGAGATGGAAAACAATTGCAAGAAATTTTTTTTCCTCTGGAAGGTCAGAACAATTTTGGAGTGGCCTAGTCCTAGGAGCATAACAAAGGTAAGAATTGTTCATGGGTTGGCTACCTTTTCCTGAAAACTTATTCGAAATTTTAGCAGTATTGTAGCACCCATAACAAACTGCACCAAAGACAAGACATTCATGTGGACCAATGAAGCTGAGGAAAGTTTTAAGTTTCTAGAGAAGAAGGTAATTGAGGCACCCATATTAGCCTTCCTAGATTTTGTAAAAGTGTTTTAGGTAGATTGTGATGCTTCACATGTAGGCATTGGAGTTGTACTTATCCAAGCATGTATACCAATTGCATTCTTTAGTGAAAAGTTGAATGCGGTAAGAAAGAACTACTCCACATATGATGTAGAATTTTATGCAGTTGTGAAAGCATTGCGACATTGGAGGCATTATTTAGTGTCTAAAAAGTTTGTGTTATTTACCGATCACATTGCATTAAAATATGTAAACACCCAAAATAAATTGAATCGTAGACATGCAAAATGGGTCTCTTTCTTACAAGGCTACACCTTTGTTTTGAAGCACAAATCAGGATGGTAGAATCAAGTTGTAGGTGCTCTAAGTCGACACACTATTCTTTTGACAACCATGGAAAATGAAGTAATTTGGTTTGTTGCATTAAAGGATTTCCATGCGTCTAATAATGATTTTCAAGATATTGTGGAACAATTGAATAATCTAGTCGCTAGTATTACACACCAAAATGTCGCACTTAGGCGTCACATATTTTACACACCTTAAGTGTCGTAAAGTGTCATATGAACATTATTAAGTGTCACATGCACTTTGTGAAGTGTTGTATGCACCTTAATAAGTGTCGCATGCACTTTTCTAAGTGTCACCACCATTTGCCATAATCCATAAACCATGGTAAATTATAAAACATTGAGAAAATGTCGAAACCTAACCACTTTCCCTAAGCTTTGAGCCTTGTTTGACCACTAACACCCTCTTTTCCTATGTATAGGGAGCATTAATGCTCCCTAATTAAATGTGGGGTGATTTTTAAGTGCCTTCTTATTGGCTTTCCATTAATATTAACTTGGCCTATTCCTTTCACTATGGTGTTCATGATAGTGTTTATGCTTAAGTTAAATCGGGTATAGATAGATTTAGTTCTTACCTAACAAGATCTAGTAGAATTAGAGAGGTTTGGTTGCCCCTTATTTTGCAAGTCTCTTTGATCGTTGAAGGAATTGGAACAGCGAGGACAAACTTCGAGAAACATGTGAGTCTCCCTTATTCTATATATAGGTTAAGGAACTATATCTAAAAGGAAAGTAGTAACCACTTGTTTTCTTTTGTATTTGGACCAAAGAAGGCATATTGGTCCAAAGGGGAGTTTAACCTGTCTGCAGGGTGAAATTTCTCACAGCAAAAAAATGGTAACTCCACTGGGGAACGACTTTTGACTAGTCTTCCCTTGGTTCGTCTAGTCCTTGTTGAGACTTGTTTGTGATTTGATCTTGTTTGATGCTTGATTTTGGACTATTGCACTTCCCTCTACTTCATCAAGAATTTTACAAAGTCATTCACCTGGTCTCTATTGAATCTGGGAAACTTTTGTGTGTTTTTCATTACTTATGGGCATAAAAACTCCCTCGGAGTGGCCCACAGAGTGTTACTAATGCTCCCTAATAGGCTTATGGGGAGAATTACCCCTATATAAACGCCTTGTCTCCCTTGGTACAGGAGCGGTGATCCCCTATTTTATCTGGTTTCAAGAGTTTTTCCCCTATTTTTCTTAATCCTTTGGTTGGAATCTTTAGCCCGAAGTCCTTAGGGTTTTCTTTTTACTTTATTTGTCTAAGAGATTGGAATCATTCACTTCTTTTTACCTCTTCTTGAGTTTTCAAATCCTTTAAGTTGTGAAATTGTATGACTGCCTTGGGTTAACAAGATCCCTTGATCCAGCCTGCCTTCCAGTTGTTTGATCTTCATCTTGTAAGTCTTTCGACTTCTGATTAACTTTATTTTTTTCAAATTTTTCGTCAACTTAAACTTGCAAAGGTTGCTTTCTGTTGAGTTTCTTTGTTGCCTTATTTTGAAATATTTGGTCTTTTGAAAGATTGAAACTCTATTGTTTGTTTCAACCCAACCTTAATCTTTGATTTTTGTGACTCGTTTTTTAGGATTTCCAAGAGTGATTATCTACTTTCTCTTTTACATTTTTTTAGTGCAGTTTGTTTGATTTCCATTTTTCTTCGTATTTCTTTGTGTCAAACATTGATCTCTTTCATTCCCATTGAAATCAAAGAAACAAAAAAAAATTCATTTGAAGAGATTTCATTGCATATATAATCGAACAAAGAAAATTTTGCATTCTTTACAAAATTTGTTTTGGTACAAGAGCTAGGCTTGCATTTGCATTTGGATTTCAGAAAGATTTGTTTAATAATTCAGCATCGTCTTGCTCCCATGAATTTAAAAAGTTGCATAATTTTGAGTTCTTATTTTTTAAGAAGAACGGAACTCTTCTCCTTCTCATAGATAGAATTCATTGAAAAGGAACGATTGCATTTCATTATCTTTGCATTCTACTGGAGTTGAGTCTCACACATCATTAGTTTCATTTCCATGAACCTTCTGAGTAAAAACGAGCATTAAAATCAACCAACGCACTAATAAAATTGACTAGACATTTTTTGGTTTATAGCATGCCAACAGTAGCATAGGATTAGGGTCTTTGGACTAGGAAAATGAGTAAATTGTCCAAAACTACTAAACAAATTGTAGAACACTAAAGAGACTAAAATCCAAATTGTGTATAAGCATAGTCGGGAACCCCCTCTAACACAGGGGATAAACACGAGGTCACTTGCAGAAGAGAAGTGGAGATTACCCCTCCAAATCTTGACCAATCGTAGTGGAAAGGGAGTATATTGGGGGTTTTTCTTGAGAAACTATTGGTTTCATTTAGTCTCGGTGCTTCGTGAATCCTGAATCCATTCGGGGTCCTTATGAGTCTTACTGATCCAATTGTCTTAAGTTCTCTTGAAGAATTTTATACTTTTATATCCTTCCCATACGTTCGATCCCAACTGTCGACTTTACCCCTCCAGAGGCTGACTACAAGTTGGTAACCTTAGTGGCCTTTCCTAGGTATCTACAGAGGTGACTAGGGGATATTCCCATGGTACCTGTTGTGGACTTCGTATCACAATTGCAGTACCCTTGGAGGGTGGCCCCGTGAAGTGAGGGATACTTGCACCGAGAAGGGATATTATGTGGAACTTGGGGTAACTGCTTCTCATGTCTTCATTGGCGGCTTGACATCTTGTCTTCGAAAGATCCTTTTATCTATTGCTTGCTTGGTTGATTACCTATATATTTTTATTAGGATGTGTGTTTCTTTTGAAGTTCATAGTTGTCCTTAGGAAACGTTGTTACTTTCATCATGATCGATCTCACGGTATGAAAGGTCTAGATCCCAAGATTAACGAACATCAAAACAATCCTTCTAATAAAGGAATCATTAACAAGGAAATGACTTCTGAAGTCATGGATGTAGATCTCGGAAGAGATCGCCATGAAGAAGAATTGGTTACCACCTTCGCAGAAGGCATAGTCCTCCTTGTAAATCCTTCTACCACTGATCCACATGGCCCATTACGCATTGATATGCCATCATCGAGTTTTCTCCATGCCTATTCTTCTTACAATTTTCCACTACACAATCTTTTGGCATGAACCCCTCGAATTTTGGTTTTCTAGAAGAACTTGAGAATTTATCTTCATCCACAACACATGTAATTGATGTTGTTGGTGATTCTTCTTTACTGGGAACATTGATGACCCAGGTAACCCCAACACAACCACTTACAAATACATCACGCTTCACACATGGGTCAGGTAATATTATTCCTTCATTATTTCCAAATATGCACACACTAAGTTCTTTACTTGGTTGTTCCATTGTTCAAATGTCCAGCAGTCAAGTCATTCACACAACCATGGTTACACAAGCTACTCAGCCTCCATATCCAACTTTACCAATGGGTACACCCTTCATTGGAGGTCCATTTTCAATGGAAGGCAAACCTTTAGTTGGAGGGTAAATTTTTACTAGGGGACAACCTTTAGCCATGGGGGAAAATCCAATGTGGGTGCAACATCAACAAACCTAGGGACAAACTGCTCATTCAAGTCCTTCCATCCCTACAACCATTGGCATGTATCCTGGACAACCATATCCAAGAGTTACAAACCCTTTGTGGGGTCAACATAATCCAGTGGGAATTCCTCGGCAAGGAAATTGGCCCAATAAATTTGTGAACCCCATGATTCAAACACAACAACACCCTTAAACACAGTATATGGGATGTTTATCCGACCAACCACAACACATGGGGGGGCATCAAGTTAATCACATTATGTAGGAGGTCCATCAAAACAACCACTATACATGGGTGGCCAACCAGGACAACCACCATACATGGTTGGACTATAAAGGAAGTCATCATACATAGGGGGACCCTTAGGTAAACCACAATACATGGGAGGACCATCTAGTTTTTCCATCCTGTCGTAACCTAGATATGGTCCTATTGGTGTTCTTATATCACATGGTTACTACCAGTATCCACAGGATAACCGAAAACTTCCATTGTTGGCCACATTATATTTATTGGATATGTCACATTTGGCAAACGATCTCATACAACATGCCCCGTTCTAGCCCTCCATCCCTGCCAAATTACCGCTCGACATCCCAAAATTCGACAGAAAACCTGGAGAATATCCTAACAATTATGTTATGACCTTCCATTTATGGCATTCTTCGAACTCTCTAATGGATGATTACATTTTTTTGAGGCTTTTTTTTAGAACGCTTACATGTGCAATTACCAAATGGTATATTGAGTTGTCGCATAACTCCTTTGTTGACTTTAATTCTCTTTTCATGGATTTTCTAACACATTTCCAATTACATGTATGGTATGAGACCAGTACAGATCTTTTGACCTCACTTTGATAATCCACTTCCACCCACATATCTGATCATATTCATGAGTGGAGGTGGCAGAGAAGGTTAATTAAAGCTATGCTTCTGGACCAACTCCTCGCAGATTAGTTTACAGAGTCACTCTTTCCACCCATTACCAGAGATGTCGCCATGGGAGGTGTTGTTATTGAGGAGCAAGATATTAGTCGTGCTCAATATTTGGACTTGGTATATTCCCAATCTGACACACTTTATGATGTGATCCCTCATGCTCCTCACCCGTCAAATGATATGACAAGACCTGCTCTAGAAGCCCATGTCGATGGAATGGTAGGTTTAATTTCAAATACCAAAATTACTTTCACTCCTTATCAAACCTCTGAAGAATGCAATTCAATCCACTTCATCCCAACAACCCAAAGGCAAGAAGAAAAACAAGGGTAAATCCAAGAAATATTCTAACCAACAGGAGAGTGAAAAGATTGTTGATTCCCAACTGAAAAGGAAAGCTAAGTTTCCTTGCATGATTTGTACGGAGGACCACTACATCAAAGACCCTCCTCATCGTGAGGAAGTCACTAAATTTCTGAAAGGTACCTCCCTACCCACAATGTTAACTGAACCTTTCTTAGTTCAGCAGCAACAAACGATTGTACAAAATACCGCCCCTCTGCAAGGGGGAAATGGAGGTCATTCCCACCATGGGGATGCTTCCTCAAGCATCGCTCAGGTCTTTATGTGTAAGGAGACAGTTAGTCTAACGACTAGAGATAAGACTTATGACACTTTTCCAGATAATCATACCAATGGCGGTGCTATCAATAAGCCTTCCACTTCCACTCCTCCTCCATATTCCACGCCTCTTCAGATTAAGAAGCCTATTTCTAACACAGTGTTACGCCCGCCCAAGTGCACAATTCAAAAAGTGACATTTAATCCAAGTAATCGCGTTGCTCAAAACTACAACATCGTTGAAGATTTGGCGTAGGCACCTTGTGCCATGTCGACCCTCAAATTTATACAGAAATGTCCAAGTCAATGTAGAACCGTTGTCGGTCATTGGAGTTGTAGATCCAAAGGTATCAAATATGATTATGTTAAATATGGACTATTTTAAATCGAGACTCTCTCACAACCTATCATTCCAAATTTTTGTTATGGTTGGTGGAAATAACATCCATCACATTGTTTTGGATGAAGTAGCATCCACATGTGTCATGTCTTGGTCATGTTGGAGAGACATTGGTTCTCCTAAACTTAACCAGTCTCCTACCACCCTTAAATCATTTTATGGACGTGGATTTACACCTTACGGACTCTTGCATTCCTCCACAATGGAATTGAAGGTAAAAACCATTTCTATCAACATCGAAGTGGTTGAAGTGCCCCTGGATTATAATTTGTTTCTTGGTCGTAATTGTTTCTATGCGATGACCGTCGTCGCATCTTTTGTATTTTGTATTTTACAATTTCCCCATCAAGGGAAAATTATCACCATTGACCAACTTAACTATTGCACTTCGTATCTCCATAATTCCCCAACAAATAATGCCCCTTTTCTAGGACATTCTAGTCTTGAGTATATGAGTGTAGGAGTAGGTCTCCTTAAGGATTCCTCGCTCATGGGGATTTTTCCTTTGCCTGCCCCTAACACCCCAAAGGTTTCCATGTTAAATATGATTTCTAATGAGGTGCAACAATCCATAAAATCACTTGATCCTTTGGTAGTACCCAGTATTTATGAGTATAGTTCATTGTCTTTGTTGGGCTCATTAAAAAATGAAACAGACCCCCCTCCATTTGAGTCGAGTCTTCCTTTGGATCGAACACTTGAATCTTATTTTCCTCCGCCTATTTCAATTAGATCACTTTCTTCTTATCCATATGGTAAACATATTCCTATTAGTATCCAGAAGTCTAAACGAGTGAAGAAGAAGAGTCGATGGAGGAAACGACGCTTGGGGGGCATGTCTCCAACCTTTGAACATCATGCTAGAATTAAGCCACTAGCTTATACCAATCAAGCTGGGGGAAAAATACCTCTAGACAGACATGCTACTATGAGTGATCCTAGCTTGGGGGTCATTCCCATCGGAACTCAATATTCTTCTCTAGACGAGCTCAATCTTTGTTCTTTCTCATGCTCGTAAATACATGAGAATAGGTTATCGAGTATACTTTTATCAGTTTTTTAGGCTCATAAAATGTATATGAAAAAGGAACTCTTTGGATTATCCTTTAAGCTCTTTTAAAAGTCCCTAAACATGAAAATAATGTCGAGTGAACTTGTTTCCTTTCAAACTCATTAAAAGGTTTGAAAGAGTGCCTTTCGAGTGGTAGTTTACCCCTTTTCGGCCTTGTAAGACTAACTATGAAAAATGTATACTCTAGTAAATCGTGACTAGAAGAGTTCTCCCTTGTATTGTTTTACACTTTTTCAGGCTTGGGGGACTAAATTTACGAAAAAAATCATCCATGGAGTTGTCTTAAAGTTCTTGTTCAGACTCTCTAAACGTGAAAAACCACAGAACTTACCTTCTTTGGACTCGTAAAATTATGCATCGAAGGACCCATATGGGACCGAACCCCTCCTTCTTCAAGTTCGTTAAACATATGAGGAGAGACTCGTCAAAGATGAGCTATACCGATAATTTTTTATCTTCCTCAAGCTCATTAAAAAAAAAAGAGGTACTCACCAATCATGGTGGGGGGGGAATTGAAAGAAGTGGGTGAAGTTTTTGGAAAAAATGATAGCAGTTGTTGTTGTCACCCTTGAACATGGCACATGTTTGTGTCTCACCTTACAGTTGGGTAATCTACTTGTCTCTGAGTCATACCAATTATGTGTCATTATACTTTTTCATTCCAGTCGAAGAGTGATATTATCATTGTCACATTGTGTTCTTGGTACTCGTCGGGTCAATGTTGCCAAGTCAGGTTTCACTTGAAACCAACCATCTGCAGTATTGCTAGCTTTCATCCTTGTGTCAATCCATACTCATTTAATCCACCATATTACATCACTTTCTTGTGTCTATTTAATGTCGATGATGAGGGATACATCATGGCCCTCCTCCGACAAGCCTATTCCTGTCGACTTCAGCACATTATCCAGGAATTATACTTAGAAATCAGTTAGTACCTTGGGACCTGCATCACTCAATGGCATGCCTCCTCGCTTTCGACAGTAGGTTTACATCATTGACCTATGATCGAATGATTCCACGAGTGTTCAAATTCAACTCATTTGTTCAAAGTTATCGGAATGTACTAGGGTACCTTGGGAGTCATTGTCCTCATTGGTGATTTCCCTCGCACTAGTTAACAGTATACATTAATGACTAGTAATCAAGTGGTTTCTACCATGTTCAACATCATATCATCTATTCACATGGCTAGAATCATACCGTTTAAGGATCGGGATGAAGACCCTGGGTTGGGTGCTCACTTTGTTATGTGCTTTACCCAGGCTACGATGGAGATCATTTGAATATGTAACCGATTCCAGTATAACCACCATATTGTAAATCTCACTAATGTATATGTTGTCAAATAGATCCACTTTGTATTGGTATGTGGCTATGTTTTTGTCATATCATAGCTCCATTGTGTATTCTTTCGTGGCTAGGATAAGATCATGTCATGGAGGTATGGATCCACATTGTGTCCCTAGTGGCCATATCCCTAATCGATATTTTTCATGAATCTGTGGTGTATTGGTCAGTGACCATGCTTTGAGTCAGTTTGTATTTCGAGCATATGTATGCCTGCCTCGGGAATGATACATATGTATTGTTTGATGATTGCTTGCAGCTTCTATCAAGTTCTCCTACTCAAGTACCCTTGCATCAATATTTTTGTAAAGTGTTTCATCCATCAATTTCTCTTTTGACCTCACACTTTAGGGGGAATCTGTTACACACCAAAATGTCACACTTAGGTGTCACATATTTTACACACCTTAAGTGTCACAAAGTGTCATAAAGTGCCATATTCACCTTATTAAGTGTTACATGCACTTTGCGAAGTTTTGTATGCACCTTACTAAGTGTCACATGCACTTTTCTAAGTGTCACCACCATTTATCATAATCCCTAAACCATGGTAAATTAGAAAACATTCAGAAAATGTTGAAACCTAACCACTTTCCCTGAGCTTTGAGCCTTGTTTGACCACTAAAACCCCCATGCCTATGTATAGGGAGCATTAATGCTCCTTAATGAACTGTGGGGGTGCTTTACTAATGCCCTGTGGCCGGTGTTGGGGGAGCGCTAGTGCAGTTAAATAAGTTCCACATTTTTCTAAGGGAAAATACCAAGATGCTTTGGCATGGTTATGGTCAAAGGATGACTCATACACTCAATTCATCCAAATTACCTACATTTTGGGTACTAAATCCTAACCTAAGGAGTAAATATCTCAGTCATTCCCTTGAAATGTTATGGTGGTCAAACCTCTCAAGTGCTATATAAACAAGTCCATCCATGGGAGAAAAGGGGGGAATCCATTAAAGCATCACCATTTTGATCTCAAGACTTCCATGAAAGGGTTGGACTGGAGAGCTTGGACAAGATTGTTGCAGCATTAACAGGTGATTTGTAAGTTCCTTCTTATTGGCCTTCCATTAATATCAACTTGGCCAAATCCTTTCACTATGGTGTTCATGATAGTGTCTATTGTTAAGTTAAATCCGGTATAGATAGATTTTGTTCTTACCTAACAAGATCTAGTAGAAGTGGAGAGGTTTGGTTGCCTCGTTTTTTTCATGTCTCTTTGATCGCTGAAGGAATTGGAGCAGTGAGGTAAAAGGACGGAGCAGCGAGGAAAAACTTTGGGAAACAAGTGAGTCTCCCTTATTCTATCTATAAGTTAAGGAACTATATCTAAAAGGAAAGTAGAAACCACTTATTTGCTTCTGTCTTTGGACCAAAGAAGGGGTCTTGGTCCAAATGGGAGTTTAGCCTGTATACAGGGTGAAATTTCTCACAAAAACTAGGAACATGGATCTTAATCAGGGTGAATATTTTATGCAAGATGGATATCTATTCAAAGGAAAACAACTATGCATTCCAATTGGTTCAATGAGAGAAAATATTATCAGAGACCTTCATAGTAGTGGTTTGGCAGGACATTTTGGAAAGGATAAGATGTTTCCCTTAATAAAAGATAAGTATTACTTGTTGAACACACCAGCCACACTAAGAGGGGGGGTGAATTAGAGTGTGCACTTTTACAACTTTTCTTACTTCAATGTTTCAATTATTTCAAAACATAATTTTACACATTAAGAGAAATCAATTCATAAGCACAATGAACACAAGAGATACCATATGTTTGTATAATATTTTGTATTATGTTATATATGTGACTACAGTCACGGAGGTTTTCCCAGCACCAACTATTTTTTATGAACACCAACTGAAGTAAGGAGCACCAACTCCTAGGAGAGCATCAACTCTCAAGCAAGACTCAGCTTTCCACAAGACTCAACTTGTCGATAGAATACAATCTATCCAACTATAATTGATCTAGTAGTACAGACAACCCAAATACCAGTCATCCATTTATTGAATCTACTCCAGATCATTATCAGATATCTACAAGTGTTCATCACCAGACTTCATCTTCTTCTCTGAATTTTGCACCTTCTTCACTTCATCTTCTCTATGAAATTCACACCTTGATGTGCCAAAGGATCACCATATCATAAATCACCAACCTCAAGTGTAGATCCACTCATTCACCCACTTCCACACATCTTCAAATGAACCATGCATAGTTGTATTTATACTCATTCATGATCAACTCTAGTTTAAGTTTTTAGGGTCAACTTGTGCCACAAGTTACAACTAACTTTCACACTTACAATAATTTTGGGACCAATGCATAACCACCATTGACCATCATTTTGGGTCTTTAACTTAAACCTGTCATACTACCTATCACCAGAAAGGACACGATGAGTTCTAACATTCATATGCTTTCAACAACCATCTGACCTATTTTTCATAAATCGATCACAGGTATGGATTGATTTATTTTGTCTCTGTGAATGTTGCAGAATTTGAATTCTAAAGAGGCGCTTCCTTAAAACCATTTACATGTGACCATCTGCACAAAACAACGAGCTTATTATTCAAGCGATGTTCCAAGGCCTCATTTCTTATGTGTTCATAACCCATGACCGGGGGTTGGAACCTAGTCCTCCGGTACTTTGGCCTTCGAGCGATTTCTCTCTCATCCAATCTTCCAAAGTTTCAACTTCCCGAAGTGGTTACCTCTCACAAGGGTTGATCCCACAGTTAGCATGAATCCTAGAACCAAGTCAATGGTCTAGCTTCAATCCTTACTTATCTTTCCACTGCTTAATCCAATGGCTATGACTTAATCAAAGGTTGAGATGGATGGCCATTGTTTACTTCGAGACTTCGGGGGTTCAGAGGTCTGTGTAATTGATGTTCCAATTTCCACCAGATTTGGTCAGTGTCGAAGTGGTCAACATGGGAGTGCTTATGTCATATTTCCACTACATTTTGATCTAATGGTCATGTGAGAATCTGGAGGATCTTAGATCAACGGTTAACATTGAATTCAGCCTTCGGCTCTTCGGGTAGTTGTTGATTTCCCCCAAAGGAAAAACTCCCTAAGTGACGTAACTTGTTGACATCACTGCTGACATGGCATTGGTCGAGAGGCTTCCACATGTCACCTATATTCGTGACTTATGTGTACCTAAAATTCCAACTGGACCTAGACACTTGTCACCATCTGATTGTGCCACGTGTCCTTGCTAACATAGATCTCTTGACGTGGCACATGTCCTCCTCCTGGTCGTAGGTTCATATGAATCCTTGATCCAACGACTGTGATCAGCTCTTAGATCAGCGGTCCAAATTTATTTCCGCCTTCGGGACTTTGGGTTATTCGCTCCCACTTCCCAATTCTCAAGAATTGAGATTCCCTGATTAAACCTCAAGTAGCTTGACTTCATCTAATGATCCTTCTTTGACTCGAGCAGTTCTATATGAATGGTCTAGATTCATTTCATCCTTCGGGACTTTGAGTTATTTTCTTTCACTTCCCAATTCTCTCAAAGTGAGATTCCCCAAATAAACCTCGAGTATCTTAACTTCATCTAACGATCCATCTTTGATGCAAAAATCTTAACACGATCCAACGGTTGTCCGGATTTCGGCTATTTTGGGATCTCGTGAATCCTTGATCCAATGACTATGATCAATTCTATATCAATGGTCTAGATTCATTTCAACCTTCGAGACTTTGGGTTATTTTCTCCCACTTCCCAATTCTCCCAAAGTGAGATTCCCCAAATAAACCTTGAGTATCTTGACTTCATCTAACGATCCATCTTTGACACGAAAATCTTAACATGATCCAATGATTGTCGAGATTTTGGCTATTTCAGGATCTCGTGAATCCTTGATCCAACAACTGTGATCAGTTCTAGATCAATGGTCTAGATTCATTTCAGACTTTGGGACTTTGGGTTATTTTCTCCCACTTCCCAATTATCCCGAAGTGAGATTCCCCAAATAAACCTCGAGTAATTTGACTTCATCTAAAAATCGAGAATTCTCTCATAGTAGATCAACGATCAAGAATGATTTCAAAATCAAAACTTGTGCAATCATTAGCTCAACCCTTGCATCCCACAATGGTTCCCCATCGTTGATATACCCTTACTGAGATTTGACGGTCAGGATTTAATCGGATGTTGATCCGACGGTCCTCCTCTGTAACTCCCAGATCTGACGGTCCTGGTTTATCCCGAAATCTACATCAGTGGACAGGATTCTCCCTCGATTATTTTGTAGTTTTACTATGGGGATTTCAATCCTAATCTCGTGTCTTCATTGCACTTTCCCTTCTTAGTTTTTTGGTAGATTCCTCTGCATGTTGTTCATAACAACTCATCATCACTACAATGCACTTTCCCTTTTGAGATTTTTGGTTTTGTACTTGGATTCTAACTGATCGAGATCATTGATCTGTTGGGAATTCAATCTCGATCGTGTTAATATGCTTTCCCTTTTGAGCTTTGATTAACGTTTCTTGCTTCTGATATGTTTCGTCGCTATTTCTCCTGAGATTTTAATAATTATTTGTGCATTCTTTACTCCTTATGTACATGGTTTGTTTGTATGTTATCTCTCTTGAGCTTTTAGGATCTCAAAGACATAATGATAATACCATATTGATCTTCTTCACATTAATTCCATAATCAAAATTGATCATTTTGGCCCTCTTTGACATCAATGCCAACACCATAACATTATGTCCAACATTTACTGACCGAAGATGAAAAAGGATATAACCAGGTATGTGGCACGATGTAGGATTTTCCAAATGGCTAAAGGACACTCACAAAACACAGGGTTGTATATGCCATTACCAGTGCCCACAGGCCCATGGATAGATCTGAGCATGGATTTTGTGTTGGGGCTCCCAAACACACAATGAGGCAACTATTATATTTAAGTGGTTCTTGATAGGTTCTCTAAAATGGCTCATTTAATTGTTTGCAAGAAAACTAGTGATGCATCGAGGGTGGCATAATTGTTTTATTCAGAAGTTGTTAGATTGCATGGGGTTCCAAAAATTATTACCTCAGATAGAGATACTCAGTTCTTGGGTCATTTTTGGAGGACTTTATGGAAGAAAATGGGGACTAAATTAAAGTTCAGCAGTGCTTATCACCCCCAAACAAATGGGAAAACCAAGTTAGTAAATAGGAGTTTGGGTAACCTATTAAGGATCATTATTGGAGAGAATCCCAAGCATTTAGATTTGGCTTTACCTCAAGCAAAATTTTCCTACAATAGTTCAGTGAATATATCTATAGGTAAATCTCCATTTCAGGTTGTTTACAATAGAAATCCTATGGGTTTCCTAGACTTGGTGCAACTACCACTTGGGGATAGGATCAGTGATGATGGGAGAGAATTTTCATAACACATTCAACAGATGCAGCAACAAGTGAGAAAAAAATTGTAGGCCAATAATGAACATAAAAAAATTATAAAAGATGCTCATAGACGATACCAGGTATTCAATGAAGTTGATTTGGTGATGGTTTATTTACCAAAAGAACAGTTTCCTATAGGAACCTACCACAAATTGAAGTATAAGAAAGTTGGTCCTTGCAAGATTCTCAATAAAATCAACGACATTTCTTATAAGGTCGATTTACCAACTGATGTTGATATTTCCCCTGTGTTTAAAATGTTTTATTTCTATATCTTCCATGGGGAGGATCAAGGTGATGACAGTGAGGCAAAGTGTTATAGCAAGATTTGCCTCACCATTTCTATCTTGCACAGAGGGCCTTTTTCCATTTCCCTATGCACACTTGTCATCCCTTTTTGATGAATCCAGAGCTAAAAATGCATATTTTTCCACATATACACGCCCTATCTACTATACAGCATGCGTATACGTAGGTTTCTCCACTACGGCCCATGTACATCGGTATTTGTTCTAGAAAATACAAAAATGAAGTCGGGTTTCCATGTCACAATAGGAGATCTCTAATCCTTGGCCTTCCATATACTGGAAACGTTCTGACTCAGCACTTCAGTTTCATTTTGAAGGCTATAAAAGAATAATTCTAAGCTATGGAAAAGAGGAGAAAAGCATTCAACTTTAAGAGCAAAGTTGCTCTGGAGAAATTACTTCATATTGAGTCTGCATCCTTTGTCCCTCAAGTTTGAACACAGTGTTCAGCCCCCAAGATCTTTCCCTATTACTAAGAGAACCTCATTGTCTATTTCCTATGATCTTGCCTTTGGTGGAGGATTGAAGTGGTGGAGGCCCAGTTGGAAGGAACCTAGTTTCTTGGTTTCGAACCGTGCCAACACGGAAGTCTGTAATGTTGTCACTTTTGTTTATCATTTATTAATATAAATACTCCTTTCATGTCCTATTGGTATCGTGCAAATATATGATTATCATCCATGGGCATGTTTTTAATGTTTATTAATGGATTATGATATCTAATGTGCTAACCCGTTTATATTATCACTATATACTTGCTCTGCTTGTTTGTTGAGAACTTTTTGTATGTATAAAGCTTTGGGTCGAAGTGCTCAATGGTGGAACATCATCGAACGTTGGATCAAGGTAGGCCTCTTTCCTATCTTACACATTAATGTTTATAGAATACATTGGAATTGAGTTGATTTCTGCAGTCATACCTGTCTATTTTGGTTTACCCTGGCCATAAAGAGTTTTTCCCTTGTTGGAAATACTAAAACAACTAAGAGGGGGGGTTGAATCAGTTGTTTATGAGCTTAAAAAAATTTATACCTTTTAAATATTATTAATCTTCCTTCAAGTGATCATCAACAATATACAGCATATGGATTGTAAAAGTAAAGACCATCAGTCACACATAAAGTACACACAGAGAAAGATTTTCACGAGGAAACCCATAAAGGGAGAAAACCTCTTCTTCTTCAAAATGATAGACAGTCTTTTTCAGTTCTGTACATCATTTACAATTGAGCACCAACTCAATGTGAGGCTGCTACCTCTGTTTTACATGCTACAACTTGTTTGAGAGCACCAACTCTCTGGTTTCTCTAGCACCCACTAGAAGGAAGAACCAACTCCCTAAATCTTCCAGCACCAACTGGATGGAAGCACCAACTTCCAGTTACACAGGCTCCAACTTGTATAACAGAGAACACTTGTTCTCCCTAGCACCACCTTGCCACCCTGGTTTCTCTGGCTGCAACCAGATGGAAGCTACAACTTCCTGTGTTCAAGCTCCCACTTGAACCTCTGAGGACAATAGTCCTCCCGAGCACCTCCCAACCTCCCTAGAATATAAATGGTCAAATAAACATTCAACTTTACAGATAAGTCTGTTCTTACCAATATTTCTTTGTTCTGTAAATCTTGTCTTCTGCACACTGTTCTGTTGCTCTTCTCTTCCTCTGTCTGTTTAGTAGGTATACTCTGCATCAATTTGTTCTCTCATTCTGCTCTACTTTTTCTCTTTCTGTCATTCTGCTATGCTTCTTCTCTTTCTGTCCTTCTCCTCTGCTTTTACTCTTTCATTTCACATATGCTCAATCTCCTCCTGCGCATCCTCTTCTTCTCTGTTCTTACAGTTTCATATTTTTTTCACTTGCAGAACCATCAACCTGACATAGTCTCTTTCCTCTTCTTTTATGCATACCAACATGACGATTCAACTTCCCAACTCCTTAGGAAAAAAGATGACAACTGTCTAAGAAACTGAAACGCCAACTGAAATGCTAACTGGTTTTCAATCATGAGTTTGTTTTGCTAACAGATTCCAAACTCAGGAGTTAACTGTGAGAGAGAACAGTAACCCTCCGATCAATACTTGAACAAACGGTTCAAATCCAATCGCGATTTGACATATCGCGAATTGTTGCATTATGTTCTTTGCCTCTTGAATTCGCGATCCCCGAAACTCCGATAAGAAGTTAAATCAACGATCCAGATTTGATTTCTATTCAGCGGCTGCAATTAAATCGCGAAATCACATATCGCGATTTCGAGGTTCTTGTTCTCAAGTGTTTTTGTCACTTCAAAGTCTCGATTCACGAAACTCCGATAAGGATTTAAATCAATGATCCAGATCTGATTTCTATTCAGCAGCTGCGATTAAATCACAATTTCGAGGTTCTTGTTGTCAAGTGTTTTTGTCACTTCAAAGTCCTGATTCACGAAACTCCGATAAGGAGTTAAATCAATGGTCCAGATCACTTCTTGGTTCAATCGCTATGATTGAATCGCGATATCGTATATCGCGAAATCAGGGTTCTTGATGTCAAGTTTTCTTGTCACTTCAAAGTCCCGATCCC